>PVJH01020752.1:0-29983 GCA_004026705.1 Nesogale talazaci | reverse complement strand
TGGTCAACACCACTCTTTTCCCCCTTCTCCCCTTCTCCCATGTCCCCCCCTGTGTTAGTCCGGGAAGACTAGAGAAACAAATTCATAGACATGCATATGGATATAAGTGTAAGGCTTATATACACGAGGAATGGATTATTGAGAAAGCATCCCAACCCAATCCAGTTCAAAGTCAAAAGTCCGATATTAGCCCATAGGCCTGATACCAGTCTATAAAGTCTCCTTCTGACTCACGAAGTTACAGGTCAGTGGGTGCACAGTCCCGGCGCTGGTAGCGGTCTCCCCATGACTCTTTGCTTCCAGGGCTCAGGGTTCATCAACAGCATCCAGTGGTGGTAGAAGCAACTCAGTGCTGGTAGGGGTCTCCATGTGGCTTCTCCAGATTCAGAGGTCTGGTTCCATCAGGGTAAGACCGTGTGCCTTCTGCTCCAGCTCCTCCAGCTCCTTGCGCACTGCCATCTTGTCTGTGGTTTGTTGTCTCGGAGAATATCTCCCAACAACTGGGGAGATAGTTTTTCATCTCCACCAGGGAAAATATTGTGAGATTTCCCAAAAGACTCAGGAGAAAGCCATGCCCACACAGAGGCCTCATTGGCTACTCAATGACTGTCTCCAGACTGACAGGCTAGACTCCACCCCAGTAGCTCAAACATGAAATTAACATAAGCACATGACCACCACACCCCCAGAACCATCAGGCCCATCATTTTCACCTCCAGCTTATCTTATAGAGATAAATCTTCAGAGATAACAATAAGTACAAAAAAAGCCTTCCTAAAATGAAGCAACCAAAGAAAATAAAGCAATGAAAGCAACCAAAAAAAACCAATGCCATATATATATATATATGTATGTAAAACAAAATAATAACACTATAACAACCTGTACATAGTTCAAGGTCGGTTCGTTGACCTCCACGAGTGTCTCCTGCTTGAGTTGGATGGGGTGACACACCCTGGTCCCAAAGTATATCCTTGGCACTCCATCTGGAAATCCATGCTCTGTTGTACACCCTTAGTGTTTTGCCATGGTGTGGTTGGGTCAGACAGGGTATAATCCTGACCCCGTTTTTCCGTTAGTGAACCCAAAAGGCCTTGGATCAGCAAGAGATGCTGTGCGATATGATCCTATCTGTGCATTGATTGTTCTGAGTGGGAATATCACCTTGAAGGCTTGGTGGACCAGGATGTACTCCATCTCTCTTACTCCCCCTTCATTTGCTCTCATGTGCTCTAGTCACACATCTCTCACTCCCCAAGCTGCAGCTTCAGTGCTGATCTCCAAGGCAAACTCCTCTGGGGGAGAGGCAGCTACCCCTGTAGTTGAGATTGGGATTGTGTGCTCAGACCCCTCCACTGGTTCCCCGTTCCATGCAGTCATGCTGCATTCACATCCTGGAACACCGGGTTTAAGTTTGGTCCCTCTTTCCCTGTGGAGATATAAACAATATGCTCCCCTTGGGTGAGTTAGTACCCCACTCCCTCTCTACACATCACCATCTGCCCCACCCTCACCCTCTACTCTAGTTGGCTACCATATGTAGCCCTGGATTTGGTCTGGCCCCTGCCATACTACCTGCACCTCTCCCCAGGCATTTCTGTATACAGTAGCTTTTTCCTGATACCCCTTTTGCATTTTTTAAATTAAGCTTACTTCTGCATGTTATACCTGTCCTTTTGCGCTTGGCTAACTTCACTTAGCATAATTTCCTCCAGTTCTTCCTATGCGGTGACGTGCTTCATGCGTTCATCACTGCTTTTCAGTGATGCATAATACTCCATTGTATGTATGAACCAAGGCTTTTTAATCCACTCATCAGTAGGTAGAAATTTGGGCTGTTTCCAACTCCTTGCAATTGTGAACTGTGCTGTGATGAACATTGGAGCACAGATGTCTGGTCATGGTTTGTTGCTTGCCTCTTCTGAGTATATGCCCAGTATATGACCCATTGATGGGACATATGGTAGCTCAATTTCCATCTGTTTTAGATGTTGCCAAATTGATTTCCATAGTGGCTGTACATATCTACAGATCCAGCAGCAGTGAATAAGAGTTCTTATCTCCCTACAGCGTCTCCAACACTTATTGCTTTCTGATTTTTTGAATTGGGCTATCCTTGAATGTGTTAGGTGGTATATTATGGTTGTTTTGATTTGCATTTCTCTTATGGCTAATGATTGGGAACATTTTCTCATATGTTTATTGGCCATTCGGATTTCTGCCTCTGTGAAACTTCTGTTCAGGTCTTTTGCCCACCTCCTCAGTGGGCAGTTAGTTTTGCTCTTTTTGGAATCTTTCAGGATATTGTAGCTTTTAGTAATAAGGCCTTTAACTGATTTGTCATTGCTAAAGATGTTTTCCCAGTCCGTGGGTTCTCTTATTACTCTCTTGGTGAATTCTTTCCATGCACACAGGTGTTTTATCTTCAGTGTATCCCACCTGTCTATTTGTGCCTCCTCTGTGTGTACAACCCTTTTTCTGAGAGCCTATGCAATCCCTGTGCCAAAGTTCTCAGGTTGGTCCCAATTCCCTCATTGATGGTCCTAATAGTTTGGGGTTTTACTTCGAGTTCTGTGCTCCACTTTGAGTTATTCTAGTACATGGAGTGAGGTAAGGGTCTTGCTTCATTTTCCTACAGGTATATATCCATTTTTTCCAGCATCACTTGTTGAAAAGGGCATCTGCTTTCCCCTTAATAGTTTTTGGGCCCTTATCAAAGATCATTTGTCTGTATGATGATGTTTTTATTTCTGAGTTCTCAATTCTTTTCTGTTGATCTGTGTATCGATCATTATGGCAATACCATGTTGTTTTGACCACTGTGGCTGTATAGTATGTGCTAAAGTAAAGTAAAGCAGGCACCCCCCCCCCAACAGTGTCCTTCTTCTTGAGGAGTTCTCTGCTAATTCTGGGCTTCTTCCCTCTCCATATGAAGTTGGTAATCATTTTTTCCATTTCTTTGAAGAAAGATGAGGGTAATTGTCTCAGAATTGCATTTAACTCACATAGTGCCTTGGGTAGAACTGACATCTTTACTATATTGAGTCTTCCGATCCGTGAGCACAGGATACTCTTCAATTTATTGAGGTCACTCTTGGTTTCTTGTACTAGTGTTCTGTAATTTTCATAATATAGATCATTTATTTTAGTCAGGTATATCCCTAGATATTCCTATTTGTGTGTGGCTATTGTGAAGGGTACCTCTTTTTTTACCTCCTCTTCTGTGGCCTTATCTGATGTGTACAGCAGTCTGTTAGACTTCTGAGTGTTGATCTTGTATCCTGTCCCTCTGCCATACTCCTCTATTGTTTCCAATATTCCACTTGTGGAGCATTTGGGGTTTTCCATATATAACATCATATCATCTGCAAAAAAACGATAGTTTCACCTCTTCCTTTCCCATCTGAATACCTTTGATGCTTTTTCTTTGCTTTATACAGTTAGCTAAAAGCTCAAGTATGATGTTGAATAAGAATGGGGACAAGAGACATCCTTGTCTGATCCCCTTTTTCAGTAGGATTGTGTTGGTCTTTCTCTATTGACTATCATGTTGGCTGTTGATTTTTCATATATAACTTGTATTGTCTTGAGGAATTGTCTTTCTATTCCTATCTACTTGAATGTCTTAAACAGGAATTGATGTTGGACGTTGTCAAATGCTTTTTTCCGCATGTATTGATATTATCATGTGGTTCTTACTGGTTTTCATGTCAATATGGCGAATGATACTAATGATCTTTCATATGTTGAACCACCTCTGCATCCTAGGTATGAACCCCACTTGGTCATGGTGAATTATCTGTTTTATATACTTTTGTATTCTACGGGCCAGTATTTTATTAAGGATTTCTGCATCAATGTTCATTAAGGATATTGGTTTGTAGTTCTTAATTCTTGTGGAATCTTTTCCAGTTTTTGGAATCAGTACTGCACTAACTTCATAGAAGGACTCAGAAGTTTGCAATCTTCTTCTATGTTTTGAAAGAGTTTGTGTAGGATTGGTGTCAGTTCTTCCCTGAATGCTTGGTAAAACTCTCCTATAAAGCCATCTTGTCCAGGTGATTTTTTTGGTTGGTAATCCTTTGATAACCTTGCCTGTTTCTTCTATTGTTATGGGTCTGTGGGGATTTTTGACATCCATTGGGGATAGTCTGGGGAGGGACTGATTTTCCAAGAATTTGTCCATGTCTTCCAAGTTGTTGAATTCATTGGAATAACAGTCCTTTGTAGTACTGTGTAATTATCCTTTTAATTTGATTAGGGTCGGTTGTGATGTCCCCTCTCCAATCCCTCATTTTTGTTATTGGAATTTTGTCCCTCCTTCCTTTGGTTAAGTCTGCCAGCAGTTTGTTAATTTTGTTACTCTTTTCAATGAATCAACTTTTAACAGCATTAATTTTCCCATTGTTTTCTTATTTCCCCTCTCCTGAATCTCAGCCCTGATTTTTATTATTTCTATTCTTTTGCTATTAGTGGGATTGTCCTACTGACTCTGCTCTAATCATTGTAAAATCTGGGTCAACATATCAGTTTTGAGATGCTCTTCCTTTTTCAGGAGTGCATGTATTGCTATGAAATGTCCTCCAAAGACTGCCTTTGCTGTGTCCCGTAACTTTCAGTTTGTCATGTTTTCATTCTCTTTGGTTTCCATACATTTTAAAATTTCATCTCTGATCTGAGCCAGTATGCATTCCTTTTGCAATAGAGAATTACTCATTCACCAATTGGTTTGTATCGGTTTGTAGTTCTCTTCATCTTCCTTTTGCTGATTTCCAACCTTATGGCACAGTGGTCTGAGAGAGTTCTGTATGATATCAATGGGCGTAAATCCATGTAGCTTCGCCTTATGTTCCAGCACTTGGTGTATCTTTGAATATGTTCCATGTGGGGATGAAAGGAATGTGAATTGTTTTTTATTTGGCTGAATAACTCTGTAGATATCTCCCAAATCAAGTTGTCTCATTGTAGTGTGTAAGTCTCTCGCCTCTTTGTTGAGTTTCTTTCCCTGTGATCTGTCTTTCTTGGAGAGTGTTACATTGAAGTCACCCACTATAATTGTTGAAACTGTGATTTCTTTTTTCATATTTTGGAGTGTTTGGTTTACATATTCAGCAGGTCTCTCATTAGGGGAATATGTGCTTAAAATGCTTATTGGTTCATTGTCTACCCTTCCCTTGAGCATTATATAGTGTCCCTCCTTATCTGTTTTTTATGGTTTGCCCTTTTAGGTCAATTTTATCTGAGATTAAGATAGCTATCCCTGTTTTTTTGAATTGTTGTTTGCTTGTTATGCCTTTCTCTAGCCTTTGATTTTCACCCTATTTTTGTCTGTGGTCTCGTGATGTGTCTCCTGTAGGCAGCCCATTGATGGGTTGTGTTTTCTAAACCATTCTGCTAACTGCAGTCTTTTGATTCCCGAGTTCAGTCCATTGATATGTAGGGCTATTATCTCCAACTGTGGAATGTGTGATGCTGTCTTCTACCTTTTGTGTTGGGTGTTTCCCTACCTCCCTTTCTTTTCACTATGTTGTTCATGTGTGTGTGAGGGTTGATCATTCCTGATTTCTGTCCACCGTTTTGCCATTCCTATTTTCAGGGCTGTTTTATCTTTGCTGCCATCTGGGTGAGGTTGTTCTATCTGATGTTCTCTTATTTATGCTTGATGAGAGCTGTTCTTCTGCCCATACTGGGTCAGCAAGGATATTTTGTAAGGTTGGGATTCTTTTAAAGTATTCTTTGTGTTTTTCCTTGTCTGGGAAAACTCTTACTTCTCCATCTAGCTTAATAGATAATTTGGCTGAGTAGAGTGTTCTTGGGTTTGTGTTATTTTCCTTCAATTTTTGTAATATATTACTCCACTCTCTCCTCTTCTTCATAGTGTCTGCTGATAGGTCTGAGTATGTTCTTATTTGGAAATTATTTTATTGCTTCCTCCCTCCCCCCCCACCCTCAGCTGCTCTCATGATTTTCTCCTTTTCCTCGAAGTTTGATAGTTTAACTATGATGTGTCTCGGTGATTTCTTCTTGGGATTCAGTCTACCTGGTATTCTTTCAGCCTCCTGAATGGTTGCCTGGTTTTTATTCATTAAACTAGGGAAGTTTTCCTCCAGGAATTCTCTGACTATTGTTGCAGATGACTTCTTTGTTAATTCTCTGACTATTGTTGCAGATGACTTCTTTGTTGGGACTTCCTCCGGTAGACCAATAATTCTGATATTATTTCTCCTCATAGGATCAGATATAGATCTTACATTTTCTTCAGTTTCTCTGATAATATTATGTTTTTGTTCACGCATGTTAAATTCCACTTGGTCATCCGCTAGGTCACTGATGTGGTTTTCAGCTTCCTCCATTCGATTCACAAAGTCCATCAGTCTGCTGTTGTTTTCTGTTATCTTGTCCCTAAGCTCTTGTATTTCCCTTTGGTGTATGGACTTTATCTCATCTATCAATTCATCCTTTTCCTGTATTGTTTCCCTCATATCATGTATGACTCTAAGCATCACTCTGAACATTTCCTTCTGCGGCATATCGATGGCTGCTTCTTCTATGCATGCCGTTAGGTTCAGGGCATCTTCTGCTGTTACCTTTTTTTTCTCCTGCTTTTTCATTGAGGTTGTTGGGGCTGATTGCTGTTTGCATTGTGTTGTTTTTGAGGAACCAGGTGCCATTTTCCAGGGACTCAAGGAGACACTGGCTCTCTCAGGGAGACTTAAAGGAATGTGTGTTTGAATTTCCTGTGACTAATTTCTCTATGGAATTAGCCTAACACTTTATCCTCTTGTGATCTGACTCTTTCCCTAGTGAACCAGTGTTCCATTATCAGAAGGGCTGGTTGGGTGATCCTCCCACGGTCCACTGGTTGGATTGTTGTGGACCCACAAGGATGGTGCTGCACTGCACGATCTCACCAGGAGCTACTCACCACTCCTGAGTAGAGCACCATGAATATTGGGCAGAACCACCCAATCAGGCAGGTGGGGCACAGGCTGGCCAGTGGTTCCTGCAGCAGCTTGGAATTCAGGCTAGTGCTGTTGGAACCGCCCTTGGATGCACGAGGCACAAGGATGGTGGGAGGAGGATTCCTCAGTCAGATGGACCCCACCCCCCCCGAGGACATGTAAGAGCTCTCTCCAAACACACAGGCTGGAATTCCCCTGTAAGAAATTGGGCGGGAGATACCCAGGTGGAGGGTGGGTGAGTTTCTGCACCCTCGGCCTACTCTGCACAGGGTGGGGCTCTCCCAGCTGGGTGTAGCAGGCGTAATTGTCCTAGTGTAAGGGGAGGGGTCTGGCCTGTGAGCTGAACTAGAAAAGACCAGGAGTTAACACCAAGAAACAGGTTTGTGGAGATGTGGTGGGATAGAGATTAGTGAATGGACCCAAAGCAGCCACACAGTCCAGCTCTGATGCTTGTGTGCGGGGTCACAAGGGCTCAATCTCTGCCCTGCACTGGTGGCAAGCCGTGGCTCTGACTAGACAATGCCCTGTGCCGTTGACTTTCGTTTCTCAAGATTTTTTTATGGCAGCTGCAGGAGTTGACTCTTGCTTGCATGGCATCTTGGGTGAGCTGATAAGGAAGCATAATCTGGGATGTGTGTGAGTGGGAGCGGGGATGGCTCTCTAGGTCAGGGGGAATCAGACAGGGGCTGAACAAAAGGACTGTAAGCGGTGTTGGAGGGTGTTCCATTTCTTCTGGCAGAGTGAGGGGTTTCGTGAATCCTTTCTCAGGAAAAAATAGAAACACTTCTACTGATCTTCTAAAACCCACTCTGCGAATTCCAACCACTCCTCTGTTTCCACGACGCTGTACTGAGTACCTAGTGTTGGTTGGGTGAGAAGAACAGTTAGGGTTAAGATGCTCTGGAGAAAGCTTTAAGTGGTGGTTTTAATCATAGGACGCCTTTCCTTAGGTGTTGTAGTTTTTAACGAGTTGGAGAAGATGGCTCCGGGAGATGTGATTTTTACCTGGTTAGTTAAAGGAGTTTGTGTGTTGTTAGGATGGAGGGAACAGGCTTCAGAGGTTATCAAGGTTGGGGTATGGTATATCCCTTATCAACCCTGTGTATTATGTAGGAACAGCATACTCTTTTCATTAGTATGCTTATGACAATTGGTTCCTTGCCAGCTCAGAGCTATCTGCTCCTTATGACTGGTCCTTGGGTGTAAATGGGCTGCTATAGTGGATACCCCATGGGGGCCAGGTTTCCCTCAGAGGGCCATCAGGCCAGTGCCTGGACACCAGTTCTCACGGCTACCTGGCCTGTGTCAGTAAAGGTACCAGGAAATCGGAAAGACCAGGTTCCATTTCTTTGGGGGTGGGGTGGGGGGTGAGGAGTTTTGTGCATCCTTTCTCAAAACAAAAATAGAAACACTTCTACTGACCTTCTAAAACCCACAATGTGAATTCCAACCACTCCTCTGTTTCCACGTCTCCGAAACTCTCTCCAACTGGCTGGGGCAATTCGCCTGTGGGAGGGAGCTGGGCATTGGTGAGGGAAGTTCCCATTGTCATCAGTGGGAACTCTCCCCCTCTGCACGCCACCACGGCTTCCGGCATCCCAGGAGAACTGACGGGAGGTTCCTGGGGAGCTGCGACACCCAGTCTCATGCCCCCCCAACACTCTACCTTACCCTCAAACCTGGCGATCCCGCCTGGGGCCGCCTTCCTGGAACCTCTACTTGAGTTTCTCCCACCATTCTTGAAATTCTCTGTTCCTCTCGTCTGCTCCGCCAACCCTCCTGTCTTTCTTTAGCTACTCACCATTCAAGAGCAAGATGGGGGAGCCTATCCTGACACCCACATGAAAAACATCTCTAGTAACTAGCTTCATTGCAGGCATGTGGATAGGACCTTGTCTCCAGCAGCATTGCCCTTACAGGTAGCACTTGGAATTTTCTCTGTGATGATGACCGTGACTCCCACCCTCCTCCTTAGTTTGCCATGCCTGCTGCAGCAGACCAGGTTTGACTTCCCCACTCCAAATGGCCAGTCCCAGCCCACGTCAGCTCCCGAGTGCCTAGGATATCACTCTTCAGGGGTTCCATTTCATGTCGGACAGCTCCCACAATCCCGACACCCAGACTCTGTACATGCCATGTCCTCATCCTGTCCCCTGTGTTCTGATTATTGAGGGACGTCTGCAGCCATCTCTTCTCTTTCTGAGCCATGCCCCATCAGCCAGCGATGGTCCTGAAAGTGTTCTCCTCTCTCTCTCTCTCTCTCTCTCTCTCTCTCTCTCTCTCTCTCTCTGTCCTGGCAGCTCTTCCCTCTTGCTGTATTTTGGGTGGCTCCCAAACAGAAGGCCTCGGCTTCCTGTGCATCCTCAGACAGTGTCCCATGGCGAGTCTCACGGTTTCACTGTCCAGGCTCCTCCTCCCCTTCTTCCTCTTTTAAATCATTTTATTGGGGCTCATAAAACTCTTATCACCATCCCTTTGTACATTTTTTGCCATCATTATTTTCAAAACATTTTCTTTTTACTTGACCTCTTGGTGTCAGCTCCTCATCTTTCCCCTCCCTCTCCCATCCTCCCTCCCTCCCTCATGAACCCTGGGTAATGTATAGTTTTTTTCATGTCTTACACTAACTGCAGTCTCCCTTCATCCCCTTTTCTGCTGTCCATCACCCCAGGAGGGGGCTATATGTAGATCATGTGATCCGTTCCCTCTTTCTCCCTTCACCTTCCTCTTACCCTCCTGGTATTACTAGTCTCAATATGGATTCCAAGGGGCTTATCTATCCTGGATTCCCTGAGTTTCCAATCTCTTAGCTGTACCTGTGTACATGATCTGCTCCAGCCAGATTTGTAAGATAGAATTGGGGTTATGATAGTGAGGGGCAGGGGGTGGAGAAGCATTAAAGAACTAGAGGAAAGTTATATGTTTCATTGGTGCCCTATTGCACCCTGACCAGCGCATCTCTTCTTTGTGACCCTTCTGTGAGGGGTGTCCAGTTGGTCCAGTCTCTTCCTCAGATGCCTATGGCCAGGTTCTTCCTCTTCATCTGTCTCCATCTGGAACCTGCTCTGCTGGACCTGTCCACCATGGGCAGCCTTGCTGGTGTCTGAAATACCAGAGGCACCCACCATTGCCCGTGTCACGGTAGCATGCTGGCGACACCATGGAGCAGGGTGGCAGGTGGGGAGTCATTTAGGGCAGTAGTCGGATTCCTATCACTCATGCTACCCAGTGACCCTCTTCAGTGGGCAGCAATGTGGCCGCACTCTTCTTCAGTTTGTCGTCCCTGGCTCGGTGGCCCAGACGATTGCTAAAGCACTGCACACTATGGTGCCCACCCATTCTGACTACCTTCACCACCAAACCATCTCCTCGCTGTTGTCAGCTTGGACTAGACTCAAGGCCTCCAAAAACAGATGATTCTGACTGTTCATTTTCAGGGGCATTTCTTCTTCCATTATATATATATATATATATATATATATATATATATATCACATGATATATATCATAACACCATTTTATTCCCTTAATATATATACATTTCCTTAATATGAATTATATTATATATAATATAATATTACAATATATTAATATAATATAACATTGTATTATTAATATAAAAATTATAATTTATTATTATAAATATTATAAATATCATTATAATATATTATATTATGTATTAATATAATATTATATCATATTATATACATTAGATATTATATGTATATATTAAGGAAATAAAATAGTGTTGTTTGCGGGGAAAGTTTACACGGCCTGTTAGCTTTTCCTTGAACAGTTGCCAGGAAGAGGCCAGTCCCCGGAGAAGGCCATCTTACTGGATAAAGCAGAGGGGAAGAGACAAAGAGGAAAGCTCTCAAGGCGATGGATGGGCACACTGGCTGCAGCCGTGGGCCCTGCACTGGGACATTTGAGAGGATGGAACATGGCCAGGCAGTGTTCTGATCCGCCAGATGGGGACAGAACCAACTTCAAGACACCGAACAATAACAACCGCATACGGCTTGTTTGGTGACATTGATCACACATACTTTATCAATCTAAAAGAGAGCAGAGAGAGTAGAAACAATAAATAAAGAATGGGTTTAAAGGGTAAACACAATAAAATGTTCAATGTTGACCTCATTATATCTACCTACAATAAACCACTTTCTGATAGACCATGTCTGTGAGCAGGCCTTTTGGAAGCCCTGGTCAATGGTTGAAGGGTATTCCATGGAGGCTTATTCCCCACGGGGTTTCTGCAAATGGATCTTGGGCTTTCACTGTGATCCACAGCTTTCTGCAAACCGGGTGATCAGAACTTACACTCGAATACAGTTCCCTTCTCAGATCTTGGATTTTATGATTTACAAGCCTTACATCGCACAGGCTGAGGATCTCCTTTTATGTGGACTTAGTTGCTGCTTCACTTAGATGACTATGTGATGTAAAACAAGCCATGGAGAGCTCAGATACCATGCTTTCTGATAGCCGGGCACCATCTCGTTTCTTCTCCACACTTTGCTCGAGCACTCATATTTTCAGGGATCCCTTTGTGAGGGTAAGTATTGAGTGGGGTGGGAGGCTGTGGCAGTCACTGACCTGTGTCACTTTCAGCACTGGGAGTGTAGGGGTGGAGTCTAGTCTGTCAATCTGAATATAACCAATGAGGCCTCTGTGTGGGCATGGCTTTCTTCTGAGAATTCTGAAAAGTCTCATGGTATTTGCCAATTGGAGGTGAGAGATTTGACTCAGTTCCTTGAAGACCTGCAACTGACAAGATGGCAGCATAGGCCTGAGTCCTAGGAACTGGAGGAGCTGGAGGAGAAGTCACACAGGCTTACCCTGATGGAACCAGACATCTGAAGCCAGAAAGCCACAGAGAGACCCGTGCCACTGCTGAGATGCTTCTACTGCCGATGGATACTGATGATGGACCCTGAGCCCTGGAAACGAGGAGCCATGGGGAGACCCCCACCAGCACCGGGATGCTTCTATGCCACTGGATACACAAGACTCTGCACCCACTGGCCTGTGACTTCATGAGTCAGAAGGAGACTGGTATCAGACATATGGGCTAATATCAGACTTAGGACCTTGGACTGGACTGGGTTGGGATGCTTTCTCAATGTTCTATTCCTCTTGTGTATAAGCCTTTCCCTTAAATCCATATGTGTGTGTATGAATTTGTTTCTCTAGTCTACCCGGACTCACACAGAGGCAGTCGGGTGATGGTAAGGACTTACTGTTCTTCGGTTAGGGCTTACAGTTGACGTGTGAGCTTGAAATCCATCTGGTGATCTCAGGTGTCCTGGGGGTCGGTGTTGGGCTTCTAATGGCAAAGTGAGCAAGTCGACACCCTCAGCAGCTCCGTGGGAAACAGACGAGGCCCTCTACTCCCCAGAGAGTTGCAGTCTTGGGAGCTCACAGGGGCCCTTGTACCCTGTCCTGCATGGTCGCCGGGAGTGACAAAACTCAGTGTCACTGAGTGTGCTTTGGGTTGAGTTCTGCTTTCACGACAGCCTCACGAGTTCTTTAAGGAACGCTATGGGTGAATTCCATGCACCCGTTAATAATTGTCAAATTAGTATCACTAAACTCTCCTGTTAGAGAAGTTAGATATTGTTGAGAGATGGGATGGTTGGCACAGGAGAGCACTTTTTAGAGGAACTATGTGGGATCCTAAAAACGTGAGTGACTGGATGCTGCTGATACACAAAGAGGGCCAGACACAGGGTTCGGGGTTCAGTAAAAGTCCTTCGCTGGAGCCAGAGTGGGTGAGCGCTCTTGGACTTTCGACTCGGGACCTTCCTTGGTTTTAAAAGCCATCTTCTCAACGGTCAGACAGACAGGATGGCCACCTGCTTCGCTCCCCGAGGTTCCGCCCAGTGCCCTCAAGGGCACCAGGTCCTGAGAGCCTGTCCTGGAGGTCTGAGACTGGCCTTCAAGTCACCTGTGCGAGTCTTGGCACCTCCCCCTCCAGAGAAAGCTCACCTGATGAGTTCTCTCCTTCTCCCCATGGGGCAGGGCTTCTGGGAGAGGGTGGTGAGGTTTTGAGAGAACTCCTGAGTGCGATTTGTTTTTCTCTTCCTGGATAGCTAGAAAACTTAGGGTCTTCATTCGTCCAATGTTTGTTGACTCCTGCAGTGCTGACTCAATTTCTTGTCAACTTGATAACTAAGAATGAAGGGGTGGAGACTAGCCTGTCAATCAGCTCACAGTCTGATGATCCCTCCCTGTGGGCGTGGTCTTCTCAGGAGGATTCTGGGAACTTCCCCTCTCTTGATTCTGCCATCCGAAGAGCCAGGCCTCTCTCTCTCTCTCTACTCCAGATTCCTGTTGACAAGCCACTCGAAGCCACGCTGATGGCAGACAGAGCCCTGGAGATGTGTCCATGCCACTGGACCCACAGGACTTCCCAGCCACTGTCATCTCCTGTGATCTCCCTGCATTAGGCTTCACTGCATGTGCTGCCTGAGTCTGAAGAGGACTTCATGGATTGATAACAAACTTATGGACTTGATCTGGGCTGCGCTGGGATGTTTTATTGATGCACAATTAGTTCTTGATATAAAGTTCTCTTTTATACATTTATGAATGTCCCTGGGTTTGTTTCTCTAGTCAACCCGGTCTAACACAACTGCCCAACAGAAAAGTCACCATGCTGGGTGGGAAAGATTCAAGAAGGAACCAAAGAGACATTGCCCAACCCTGAGCTCTACCAAGCACTACTCCTCACACTGACCACCTCACACAGTCATGAAAACCTAATTCTTGAAAACCGTGTGGGGTGGGTGCAGGTGTTCACATATGGAAGACAAGAGGCTGGCCTTCAGCCCAGGACATCAAAGGAGAACACACCTGATCTGTTTAAAGTAGCATTTATTGGTCATCACCGTTCCAAGAGCACCTTCCCTTTGAGAACATGTGGATGTCATTGCGGCCTGTCAATGGGAACTGTTGTCTTTCAGTGATGGTTTGGAAACATCAGATGGCTGGGTACGCTCCGCTGTGTCCTTAAACATGCAGGGCAACAGCAACAACATCAACGTCAGGACGCTACATCGTGCACACGTGACGGGGGAAATCATGGCGTTGCCTGCACAGCAGATGTGCCTGTCTCCATATTCTCCATGAGTTGGGACAGGAAGAGGGTTGTGTAGGTGGTTCAGAGTCTCGTGACACACAAGGCCAGGCCCGCAGGGTTCCCGAGTGAGGCTCCCCCTCAGAAAGGCTGGCTTTCCAGCTGATGTCCTAGAAAGGCCGCATGTGCACGTCCAGGCTCTACAGTGATGCTTGACTGAAGACCAGCACCTTCTTCAAGGCATCCTTGAACTCCGTGTTCCTCAGACAGTAGATCAAGGGGTTCAGGATGGGGGTGAGAACAGTGTACAGAACAGAGATGAGCTTGTTCGAGCTGCGTGTATCAATGGCCTGGGGCCGGACATACATAAAAAGCAAGGCTGTGTAGAAGATGGTGACCACCGTGAGGTGGGAGGCGCAGGTGGAGAAGGCCCTCCAGCGTCCGGTGCCCGCAGGGATGCGCAGGACGGCCAGCGTGATATGGGCGTAGGACAGCACGGTGGCCAGCAGGGGGAAGACCAGGATGATGAAGGCCAGGATGAAGTCCACCAGTTCGGCCGTGGAGAAGTCAGTGCAGGCTAGCTTGAGGATGGGGGAGATGTCGCAGAAGAAGTGGTTCAAGACGTTGGAGCCACAGAACTTGGCATGGGAGATGAAGTAGATCTTGATCATGGAGATGCCAAAGCCACTCACAAAAGAGAAGGCCACCAGCTGGACACAGAGCCCTGTGGTCATGATGACCTGGTAGCGCAGAGGGTGGCAGATGGCCACGTAGCGGTCGTAGGCCATGGAGGCCAGAAGCACGCACTCCGTGCACACCAGGGAGCTGAAGAAGTAAAGCTGGGTCATGCACCCTAAGAAGGAGATGCGCTTGCGCTGCAGCAGGAAGCCGTCCAGCATCTTGGGGATGATGTCACATACGTACCAGATCTCTATGGATGACATGATGCCCAGGAAGTAGTACATGGGTCTGTGCAGGGAGGGGCAGGTCCACACGGTGAGGATAATGGCCAGGTTCTCCACCAGGACGAAGAGGTAGGTGAGCAGGAAGACCAGGAAGAGGACATACTGCAGCCGGGGGGCCGTGGGGAAGCCCACCAGGATGAAGGCGTTGACCTTGGTGAAGTTCTCTCCCCTCATCCCTATGGGGGTGGGAGCTGGGTGTCTGCAAAACATCACCGCGCAGGCGTCAGGGCCAGAGGGGAGAAGCAGAGCTAACCCGTGGGGCTCAGGCTGGGTCCCGCTTCCAGAGATCAGAGAAGTCTCCTGACCCAGCGTGCTCAAGCTGAACATTTAGAATCAGATTTATGCGGGTTCTAAATCTCCCGAAGATGGGGTTCTGTCATGGGTCCTACTCGAGTGACCCTGTGTGCAACAGAACAAGATACTGCCCAGTCCTGCGTCACCCGTTCCCCTTGCTGCAGCCACTGTGCCAAGGTGAAGATCAGGATTCCGAGACAGGCTGCCCCAACCCACGAAGCCCACAGCCATCTTGAAACTCTGTAGCTCTCCAGCACCCCTGACCCCCCCCCCCACAGAACACAGCACAAAGACAGGATGCCCACAGCACCCCACACTCCCAACTCTCTCACAACTGCTCAGGGCCGGGGGCCGCCATTGGGTGTCCAGCCCTGCTCGTGGAGGAGACCTGGGGGGTGGGGTATTGGGCTGCTTGGCTGCAAGGTTGGTGGTTGAAAGGCGCCAGCCACTCCTGGAAAAAAGAGGGTGGTCGTCTGCTTCCTTAAAGAGGCTGGAGGCACTTCCACCAGTGGACCAAGACTGGGCCCTGGACTGAGGTCTCCCTTAGAGCCCCAGCAAGACCCCTTTGCACTCCTGTGAGAGAGTGGACCGTTAAACACCAAGAGCATCAGAATGATCTGAAGGGGGTTGTTAGGAAAGGTGAGACCCCCGCAAGGTTCCCAAAGCCAAGAAACAGACGCCTGGAAGGCTGGAAGGCCTGTGGCAGAGAAAGAAAGTCCCAATGGTCTGGTTGCCCATGGTTGCCCCTAGCCACAGATGGTCCTGCCCTGCCCCGGACTGTGACTCTTCCTCAGCATGGGCCTGACCAACCTCACGAAGGCTGCCCCCTCCTGATGACAGAGTCCATGGTAGCCCTTCTCGATGCTAGGGTTGCCATGTTTCATCCGTCAATTCGATGGCAGTGACTTTGGTCTCTTATGATGATGGAACACAGGGCTCTCCATCCCCGTGGTCAGGTGAAGGATTGACAGCTCACAAGAGAGGTGCGTGGGCCAGCTCAGAGCTGCACCAGGACCCCCACTTGGCTCTTCTGGCCCCAAGGCTGTGGCTGGATCTCCCAGTCAGCTATCGACGACGACGACGACAGCGATGTTGACCCCCATTGGCGGGCTACCTCTTGGGGACTGGGAGGGTGGCAGACATCAGTGCCGGCTGCCTGTCGCTCCTATTCAGCAGGCCATGGAAAGACGACAGGCCCCACTCAAGACCGACAGTGGATGCCCCTGAAGAAGTGCTTAGAAGGATGTGGCCCGTGGGTGCGTTAAAGTGAGTGGATGTTCAGTATAAGGGACAGCGCCACTGGGAACCATGGACTCTGTCATCAGGAGGGGGCAGCCTTCGTGAGGTTGGCCAGGCCCATGCTGAGGAAGAGTCACAGTCCGGGGTAGGGCAGGACCATCTGTGGCTAGGGGATGGATTCTGAGAGAGTTACAGCTGGTAAGCTGCCACGGTGGCTTTGGGGCTAAGTATTCAGCTGCCGATCAAAAGGTGGATGGTTTGAACCCACCCATGGCTCCGCATGAGAGAGAGGGGGCCGTCTGTGTCTATGAAGAGGGCCGCATTGCTGGGCTCCATCCTGCTGGTCCCCACTTGTAGCAGCCCCAAGTGCAGCAGAAGGAAACCCTGTTTCCACCTGCGCCACCCTCACCCTCATGACCCTGCATGACATCAAGCATGGCTGGCGTCCTTCTCCAGGGACTGGTCTCTCCTGAAAGCGTGTCAAAGCTGGTAAGATGAATCCTGCCTGCTCAACAGCCTCCTGGCTTGACTTTCCCCTAAATGGACTTGCTCTTTCTTCTGGTGGTCCCTGGCGACTCCACACGCCCCATCAGCCCCATCACTTTAGAGTGCTGGTTTCTCTCTCTCCCTTCTCCTGGGACATGCGAGGGGGCAGTTCGACTCTGCCCTCTGGGGTCATGCTGCAGGGCCACCCTGAGTGGTGGAGCTGTCGAGGAATGTCCAAGGTACCCTGGGCTGCCAACCGATCCCTCTTGGAATGAAAAGGACTATCGTGTTCCCTGGAGGCACAGAGGGCCAGGAGTGAGCATGTTGTCAGGGGTGACTGGTCCCTGGAGAAGGTCCATTGTGCTTGGTACAGAGGAAGGGCAGCGACAGAGAGTAGGGTCCTCCCGGAGACAGGTTGACCCAGTGGCTGCGGCCACGGGCTCAGATGGACGGAGGAGCCATTGTGAGTGTGGGACGGGGCGGGGTTCCGTTCTGTTGTCCAAGGGCCCGATGGCCTCTCGCAAAAGCATGGGTTAGAACCAGCTTGGCAGCAGGGGCCTGCAGAACACACCGACTGGGATCCACACAGGCACACGAACTGTGCGCCTGAGCAGGCATCTCTGAGGCTCGTCGGAGAAACTGGGACAGTGCTTCCGTGCAGGGGAAATGGCTCCTGGGTACAGGGTGGCAGGGAGACATCTGCCAAGACAAACCTCTCCCTGCTTTCAAGTTTTGTTCCAGGGACATCAAGGTCTTCTTCAGAACAGGGTTGCTCTTATTTAGAGCAGGTTTGGGAGGAGAACAAGTTCTCCTTTCAAAAGAACAAGCAATTGGCTGCAGGGAGAAGTCAACCATGCAGCTTTGTCCCCATCGAGCCTCCACTCCACATCGATACTGGAGAACATGCGTAGGCTACACGGATGGGTTCCTGGGAACCCAATGTGTCTTTCGATTCTGCTGTGCCTTTAAATTGGCAACATGGTCATTCTTTGTGTCACAGAAAAGGGCAATCAGAGCAAAAACACTGGATGACCAATCACAGAGTCATAGCAAAAGCACACACACACACACACACACACACACACACACACACACACCCTCAGCAGCAGAGACAACCCTAGAGAAACATCAGGGGCCCACTGTGAGCACTCTAAGTTCCGGGACATTACATAACGGACATGGACTGAAGAGACCTTTGGAGGAGAACGTGCACAGGAAACGCCGGGCGCGGCACACAGCGGGCAGAGGACTGAGAAAGCAAAGCTGAGTAGAATCATTTTCTGACGAATGCATCCACTTAGCAGGGATGGGAGGCAGCACCCTGCTGTGGGTGGGCGCCGTCTTGTCGGTTCTGACCCACAGGGACCCCCTGGTCCTCTCTGAACCCACGATGTCCAGCTAGCTCCGGCTGGTCTTCCTCCTTAACACTGACCCTCCACTGCCCGCTGCATGACATGGCCTTCTCCAGGGACAGGCGAGCTTCAGCCTCTGCCCACAGCATCCCTGGAGTCTGGGTTGCTCTCCCGGCTGGCTGGTCCCACAGAGAGTCTTTGAGGGGTTCCCTTCACCCCGGCCCTCCTCATTCGGCCCTCTCAGTCTGTGCTCCACTGTCCACTCACTGGGCCACACAATGGGACTCCCAGCACCAGAACCAAGAAGACTTGGGAGAACGCATATCATCAGAGGGAGAGAGCTACCCAAGATAATGTTTCCAGCCAAAGACAGAAAGAGACAGAGAGTACCTACACCCCTTCACCTGCCTCGAGCCCCCATAAAAGTGACTTGGAAATTGTGGAAAACAGTATTCTCCTCATACTGGAAACGAAGGGAAAACCCTCCCCGTTGCCATGGAGCTGGAGATGTTGCTGCTCTGTCCCCTGCTCGGGACACAGAGAAAGGACGCACCCAGCTGGCAGGGGCACTGCAGCATCACAGGATGCAAACTGCAGGGACTGACCTCTCCGAGTCCCTGGAGAGGAGGGCTGAGCTTGGGGTGGTCAGGTGAAGGGAAGCACCATGCAGGGGTGTCTTTGCCCCTGCAGATCAGCAGGAGCAGGGGGGGTCACGGGCCTCAGAGAGGAGGGTTGTAACCGGGTGAGAGACTTCCTGCCATCGATAGGACTGCCTTTGTGAGTTTCAGAGACTCACTGTTTCTCCCGCAGAGCGGCCAGTGGTCTCGAACTGCCGACCTCGTGGATGGCACCAGAGTTCCTTGGAGGGTCCAGGGTCAGATGGACCAGCACTTCATTGGGGAACTTCCTGGAGAAAGAACCCTAAAAGCACTGAGGTGGAATCAGACCCGGTTTATAAATTAGAAGATGGATTGGATTAGCTTTAGTACACACACACACACACACACACACACACACACACACACCTTTATCTTCTAAGGAAAGACAAAACCCCAGAAAGGTGAAGTCTGTGGCCATACCTGTTGTAACTCACAGGTGAGGCCACAAGAGGACAGGTACCCACGCCCCCCCCCCAAGGCAGGGTCCTGTGCAAAGGCAAAGTGCCCACCCCTTCCTCAATGCAAAGTACAGAACAGCTACTGACCAGAGACGACACAGCAGCCCCGACCCAGGCCAGCCCAGAGCAAATGGAAACGGAAAGACACCACCATTTAAGCAAAGCGTTTAATCTTAATTCTATGGCTATGCCAATAATTGATCGCTGAGAAGATGCATGGGGAAACGGGGAAGGAACGTGAGTGATTAGAATAAAAAGAAGCTAGGCAGCTTCTGACAAGGCAGAGATTGCCAGAGGAGAGAGAGATTTTTTTGCCTTACTTCCAGAAGGATATGCATTTGCAAGGTCAATGCTCGTAGTGAAAAGAATGCAGGTTCTCCCACATCATTCCCCTCATTCCTGAATGCTCCCTCCCCGCCCCCCCCACTACCAAGACCCAGTTCTACCTCACAAATCTGCCTAGACCAGGGAACACACATGGGTACGTATAAGAGCTCTCGAGACGGCACGTGGAATTCAGGACAGATAACCCCCTCAGGAACAGTAGTGATGTCATAGGGTAGGGGGCAGGGAGGAGGGAGGGTGAGAAAGGGGGAATCAACCACAAGAAATCAAACAACAGAAATGTGGATGAGGGTGTCAGTCTTACAACTGACAGCGTAAGATACAAAATAACAATGACAACACAATTGATGAAGGAAAAATGAGAGTGGGTGGAGGGGGCGGGGGAAGAGGAGCTGATACCAAGGGCTCAAGCAGAAAATGTTTTGAAAATGATGATGCCAAAAATAAAGAAATGAATGACTAAAAGAGAGAAAACGATGGTGGCTTGATGCAATTGATGTTTGGAATGTTCTAAGAGCTGTAAGCCCACCAATAAAATGATTTTAAAGACCAGAGTGCAGATTCTGTAAGTCAAGAAAGGATCGCCAGAGAGATGCGGACCGGAGGGAAAGCAGCGTGGACCACAGGGACGCATGCTGGCTCTGCCGCAGAAACAGGAGCACCATCACTGGGCTCGGGGGTCAGAGCGAGAAACTCACCTCGCCTGGCCGAAGCAGAAGCCAGGGGGCATCCCGCCTGCAGACCTGACCCTTTAACTCGGGCAGAAAGGTTGCGGGTATGAGCTCAGGTTTGGGCATGTTGAACGAAAGTGAGAAAAGACGAGATGGCGGAGCGAGAGGGGGAGAGGAGACGGAGGAAGGGATCAGGCAAGCAGAGATCAGTCCAGTGAAACGCGGGACCCAGAATGCTCATTTTCATGATAAACCTTTCCGGGAATACAGGAAGAGACTCACCTAAAATGCCATCATTTTTTTCATCTCCACACTCCCCCCTCCCCCCACCACCCACGCGGCGACCGAGCCTCTGCTTTCTCCCTCCCGGCGCCTCGGGAGCTCGAACCACAATCCAGGGCTCAGCGTCCCTCGCGCTCCTGGCGGGGCCACACAGGCAATGAAAGGAGGGTGGGGGTGAAGGGGTAAGAGGGGACACCCAAGTCAAAACCAGGCTCACTGCCGCCGGACTCACGGCGAGCCTATGGGGCAGTGTCGGAGACGGGCGGGCAGCCTGGTCTGTCTGCCGTGGAGCGGCTGAAGGGCTTAAACCGCTGCGGGCCAGACTGCCTAACAGAAGGTGCAGCTCCCTGCAGAGAAACGATGTGTCTTTGTGCCTGGTGCCCCTGAGCCTTCCAAAGGAAAGGCTCGCTCGTGGCACCCAAGAAAAGTCCGACACCTTCCCGAAGTACAAACGATGGGCTTCCCTTTTCTAAAAGTCTTGGAACAACAACAAAAAACCAGGTCCTTTCAGAATAAACAAACACGTAAGCACAAGGGGGAAACACATTAGGAACCGCCACAAGAAACTCAGAAGCTAACAAAACAGAAAGGGAAAGCGTCACGCAGGCTAGGTGTTGTTGTTGGCGGGAGTCGGTGCCCACCCACAGCCGGCCCCTGTGCCCAGGGGCCGCTCCGCGCCTGTGCATCTGCCCCTGTGCATCTGTGCAGCGGCCCCTGTGCATCTGCCGCTCCACGCCTGCGCCCCTCAAAGGAATCATGCGGACCTGTCACAGGGCGCGACCAGGTGCTCCTTGGGCGGGTCTGCGGTTCTGAACTTGCAAAACCAAAGAGGGCAGAGGTGGGCGACGTTCCCTTCTGGAGACCTGGCTCTGGGGGCAGACTGGGCTCAGTAGACGGGCAAGTACAGTGAGACAGGGCTTTTGTGCTGACCTGAGGCAGTCTGTCCCGGGATGGGGAATGACCAGGGCGTTGAGACAGCCTCTGGCAGGTGTCCTGCCCACAGGTCCTGCTTAGCTTCCCGGGACAAGGGGCTCCACCTTCTGCTGTTAGGAAGCGTGTGCGCGCCCCCTGGCTGGCTGGCCCCCAGCAGGTTGTCTGAGTGGTGGAGAGTCCGGTCAGCTGGGATCTGGAGGGGGCTGGAGCTCAGTGCTGGCCCTGAGGCTGAGGTGGGGGCTGTCTTGCAGATGGGAGGGGGATCCGTGTCCTGGACCGGTCACACCCACGTGCAGATGAAGGACACCTGTCCTTGGCGTGAAGGTGAAGAGAGGGGATGCACTTGCCCCGTCACCCCAGCCAGCCCCCTGGCTTCACCGCAATGGATACATCCATGGGAGGAGGGACGGGCAGCAAGGGGACAAGCAGGCGAGGGGGCACTGATGGAGTGAGAGGGGGAGAGGGTGCCGACCCTAGAGACCACAGAATCTACCAGCCCCGTGCTGGGGGACAGATTCCTGGGAGAGGCCACCTTCTGAGGTGGGCACCCAGAGCTGCCCCCTTCTGAGAAGGTGTGTGTGAGGGGCGTGAGTGGGGTGCAGGTAAAGAATTCAGACCCAGGAGGAAGGGGATTCTGGAGGGTGTCAGGGACCCTCCTGGGGAAGGGGGGATGTCAGGGGAGGGGCCCCTGCTGTTGCCAGCCACCAGTGAGTGCCAGCATCCGATGTGAGGGGTCCCTGCAGCCATGGCACTGCTGGCTACTCTCTGGGCACCCACCTGCCTGGGAGCACGGTCCCTGTCCCTGTGAGCTACTGCAACCGACCCAGGGCACGTCTCAGACCAGCGGCCTCCTGTCCAAGACCTTCTGCTAGCCTGGCGGAGCAGCCTGGCAGGTCCTGAGCGGCTGGCCCTGCTCCGAGCAGTGCTGGCTTAAAGGAGGTGCTGGGGCCGCTGGTGTCCTTCTGGTAAGGCACAGACACGGGGACCCCAGGGCCCAATTACCACAGCCCCAGGGACATCACTGCCCTTCACTGCCAATTAACCTGTGTCCGTGGGAGTCTCTGGGCTTGGGCAGGTACGTCTGGCTAAGAGGAAGCCCACAGGGTCACCGAGGGGCTGCCCCTGCCCAATTTTACTGCCAACCACTGTCCCTCCCCCAGGATGGAGACTTAGTCTCCTTCCTGTCCGTTTACTTCCAGTCATACTGCCCTGGCCCCCACCATAGCCTGGGGCCAGGGAGGGGGGAACTCTTTTGGGTGACAGAGGACTTTTGCAGGTGCTGTGTCCTGGGCCTAGCCATGGGTGGTCTGGATGAGGGCCCTGCCCCATCCCTCCTGAGTATAGTTTTTCATGGGGACAGGAACATCTGAGTCTCTGCATCTGATGGCATCATGCTTCCCATATGTGGTCAATGCAAAACGCTTCCACCATTCCCAGTACCTCTATGTACCTGCCTTGGGAGTAGTGTCCAGAGGTGGGGACCTGGCCCAGAAGAGGACATCTGGTAGCCACATGTGACCGTGTCGGGCTCACATAGGGTGGGGAGGACTGGCGTCCTTCCTTTCTTTTCTGGGGAGGCCAGTGGCAAGGATGGGGGATGCTCTGTGGGCTGTGCTCTGTCTCCCTCCCACCCCCAGGATGGAGGCTTAGCCCCTTCCTGTCTGTTCACTTCTAGGCACCCTGCCCTGCCCCCACCAAGGCTTGGGGCCAAAGAGGGAGGAGCTCCTCTGGGGAGAGAAGACTGGATGTGTGCTGGAATCCTTGTGGATGCAAATCTGTATGAACACAGGGGTCTCTTTGCTATGTTAATTAGATCATATGTGAATGGGTGGGTTGTAAATCTAACACTTCTGTGTTATGAAAAGAGCACATTAGACACAGACACAGAGAAATGCATATACAGACACACACAGATGCACACACGGACATACACAGGCACAGCCACACACAGACATGGACACACAGATACATACACACGGATAAACAAAGACATACATACACAGAAATTCGGACACACACACAGATACACACAGAGACATACACAGACACACAGAGACAATGCATGCACAGATACCCAAAGACACATATGTAGACACACACATAGACATTGACACGAGAACACAAAGACTCACACAGATATATACATACACACAGAAACACACACATGCACGCATGCGTGCAGGCTCAGGGAAGACAGACATCTCCTGGGTCCTATCTATGAGCTTAGGGAGCAGGAAACAAGAGTGCGCAGGTTTCCGACAAGGAGGGAACAACGTGGATGGGGAGGCTGTGGAACAAGGTCTTTAAAATCACCCGTTTGTCCCATTTTTTTGTCATGGCAGCTCTAGTCACAGCAAAGATGTCACTTTGAGGTGTGCAGGACCTAGCCAGAGCCTCTCCTGTCCCCGTCCCCCCCCCCGCCCCGTGCCCCAGCTCGCTGGTCAGCCTGTCAATGCCCGCACAGCTCCTTGCAGGCTCGCACTCCACCACTGTCCATGCAGTTCTCAGAGGCTCCGGCTTCCAGAGTGGACGGCCCAGTGCTTCTCCACCATCTGTTCTTGGTCCAGAAGCTCCGCGGAACCCGCTCACACTGGCTGACCTGCTGGCATTTGAAACGCCAGCGACACAGCCACACAGCAGCCACCGCAGATGACAGACGGACGGAGAACTCCGCCACAGACCAGGCCTTGTCTGCAGGGTGAGCAAGGAGGACAGCAGAGGGACTGGAGCGTTGGATGGTGCGTGGCAGCAAGCCTGGCTGCAGAAGAACAACAGCAGCTCCTCCTTCTCCGCCAAGCACGGTGTCTTTCCCCAGGGTCCACCTCTCCTGACAACATGTCTGAAGCCCGTGAGCAGCAGAATCTCCCCACCCTGGGTCCCAAGGAGGCTTCTGGCTGGTCTTCTTCCGAGACAGAGCTGTGAGTTCTCAATGCTCTTCACCAGGACCAGATTCACAAGCACCGACTCCCCTCCAGACTTCCTCATTCCATGAATTCACATGCACCGACTCCCCTCCAGTCTTCCTCATTCCCTGCCCAACTTTCAAAACCCGCTGGCTTGGATCATTTCTCCAGAGTCCTCAGAGTAACATTGTTTTTTTCTTACTTAGCCTATTACAGCTAATATGCGTAGAATGATTCTAATATCACCAGCAATGTTAATATTACTAATATAACTATTTCTAATGGTATGTTAGAACTGTTCTAATATGACTAGGACATTGAAAGAGCCTAAATCCCTCTCGGCTTCTGACAGATCCTACATTGACCACACAATGCAGGCATCCACTGTTGAGACAATCAGTCATAGCTCTGCACCTATGTGTACTAGGTGAAAAATCCTTAGGTATTTTCATTACGTGTACTCCTTGTTGGTTATTGATATGATTATAAATGAATTAAATTCTGTTTACTTTAATGCTGTTTGTTGCTATTGTGAGGAAACATAATCCACTTTAATGTACCAAATTTTACCCGGGTACAAATTGTATCAAGTACCAAATTACACACAATTTCATGTAGACATAACTAGTTCACCGATAAGATAGAGTAGTTGGATTGCAGATTATTGAGAATTTTATACGCAGACAATTGTGCTTTCTGTAGATCAACAATTTTTTATTATTTGAGTGTGTGTGCTTTATTCATTTTTCTTGCCGTATTGCATGAGCTGGAAACTGTAACAGTGCTAAATGAAAGCACAGAGAGCAGACTTCTCTGCCTTGTTCTTGACGTGAGAGCAACAGCAATGATCTTTTCAGCATGGTGCGTGTTTTCCATAGATGCTCTTCTTGAGCTGGCTAAACTTTTCTTTAATTTTTCCACCCATCGTTTCCGAGATATTTACCCCGAGTGGGCGAGACAGGCAAGGCTGTGTGTCAACTTGGCTGGGCCGAACCTCAGTGATTTGGCAGTTACAATGTAATCACCCACACAGTGAGTTCTGCTCTGAGCAGCCAAGCCCTTGACCCGCTGTTTCCTGGGGGTGTGACCTCACTCCAGTCTAGATGGACTTTCCATCAAGGCTTGCTGGCACGAGGCTCCATCTTTGCTCACCTGGGTGCCGTCAGCTGACCTCCAGTCCTGTGGACTTGAGCTGGTCGCCTGCATGGTTGCCTGGAACCATCAGTCACCACTGCCCGTGATTCACCAGCCTGCCGTCTCCTCTGCCAACACCGGGCTCATGAGCCCCTGCAGCGACCGGAGTTGGGAGAAGGCAGGAGTCTAAGACGCATCCTTGACTTTGGGCGGACCAACCTCTACAACCTCTGGAGTCGTGTCTCTGAACTAACTCTCTAGAGAACCTGGCCTGAGACAATTACTGACTGGCATGGCACACCCCCTCCTATAAACTCCTGCCTATCATCTTTCTGAAGAGTGACTTCCTTCTTCCTGGGAGCGACCAAACCTTGAGAGAAAAACAAGCAAACGGATTTCAAACCAGGAGACCTGGATTTCGAATCTCCACTTCTGCCGTTTACTGGGCGGGTGGAGGCATGGCATGGGGCGGGGGTTTACTCATTGATTCAATAAATATTTATCAGACTTACTCTGTGTGGGCGCAACTGCATCTCGCCAGTAGGGATTGCGTAGGGAGCAAAGCAGACAACAGAAGTGTCTATTTGCCTGGCGTTTACACCTTAGTGAGGACAGATCAGTAATACCTGGACTGAACGCAGGTGAGCTCCAACTTGGCGGAGTGATTGGAGCCGCTCTTACTCCCTCGCCCGCGAAGGCTGTGGGAGCGGCAGAAAACTCTCCGCAGGCGGGTCTCCAGACCTGCCCCTGAGAAACACAAATGCCTGCTCACCACCTCTCAACACCGCAAGGGAGGAGCCCACACAAGAATCTTTAAAGGATATCTTTCTTTGCAGTCAGGCAGGACATCAGCATGTCGCTGTCCCCACTCTCTCCCCGCTGCCCATCCTCACTGCTCCTCCCACACAGGCGGGGAGAGGCGGAGTCAGACGTGGGTGGGGAGAAGTCATAGGTCCCAGACGGTCCAGACCCACTCCCTGCACACCAGCAGGATAGGCGCTGTTTGGGTCTGGCTGGCCTGGCTCCCCCCCATCGGGCTCGCTCTCTGCGGACTGGATTGTGACAGAGCTTCCCTCAACCTGGGAAGACAGGGGAGACCATCCGTTCGCTGTCAGGGAGTGTGTGTGCCTCCGTGGGCCCAGTCTTCAAAGTCTAACATCTGTCCACATAGCAGAGAGTACCTGGACCCCTCACTGACACGCAGGACCAGGACCCGAGAAAATCGCTTCCAGGAGCAGCCAGCGCCGTAGACAGTCGCTCTTCTCCCGCTTCTGGTGGAGCTGCGTGGGCATGGCCTGGCACTCTCTGGGGATTGGGGAACCCATCTCAGCACATCCCTTGAATTGGTTTCCACCGTTGGCTCCTGCTGAAGGTAGGCTGGGGCTGAACTGCCTTGAATACCCAGGTTCCACAACAGGTGTGTGGGGATTGTTGTGTACTCAGAGGCCAAACAAACAAACAATAATACTCTGCCTCAGAAACAGCAGCCAGTCCACGTTTTTGCACAAACAGGAGAGGACAACTCAACAGACAACAATAGAGACAGACTTGCAGAAGAGGAAGAGGCCATGGCTCTCTGGCAATGGGCTCCAGGGCCTTGAAGTGACCGGGGACAAAATTTGACAGAATCAAAGACACATCAGAAACGATTTTAGAGGAAGTCAGGAATGCTCTTAAAAACCATTCTGACAAAATCAAGGGGAAGCAACAAATAACCCAACCACCCCAAATAGAAACGCAAAGAGCAAACAGCAGACTCTGCGAGCCAAATAGCACCGTGAAAGAACAGAGCGTGAGGATCGAAAGCGGAAACAGGAAGCAGTGGTCTCCAGGATAAACCTCTCGAGATGGAAATACAAGAAGATCGAATTATAAGAGTGACCACAGGAGCGGAAGAAAAGCAAAGGATTCCACGGGCCACTAGCACAAGGAAAATACATGCTTGACACATAACCTAGAAAAAAAGAAAGAAATATTAGCTGCCGAGAAAATAGTCGATGAGGTAGTAAGGAAGAATTTCCTTAATATTATGATGGAACATAAAATAACTATACGCAAAGTTGAGAGAGTTCTGAGCAGACTTGATCCCCAAAGGACATCTCCACAGCACATGACAATCAGACTTCCCGATAATTAAGAAATCGATCCTGAAAACAACACAGAAAAAAAGAGCAGCCACAGATAAAGACCAACCAATCAGGGTATGGTCAGATTTTTCTACTGAAACAGAGCAGGCAAGAAGGTGATGCATTGATACACTCCAAATCCTGAAAGAAAAAAAGTGCCAACAAGAATCTTATATCCCGCAAAATGACTCCTCAAATACAAGGAAACAAAATCATTTTTTCAGAGAAGGAAAACCAGAGGAATTTGTGAAAACAAGATCACTTTTACAAAAAATACTAAAAGGAATTAATTGGGCAGAGAATCTATACCAACAACAGAAAGTCACTCAGAATGATCAGAAAATAAACTACAGTGGAGAAAATATATGATTTAAGGAATACTCAAAGTGAAACAGAACTGAATGCCTTAAAACAAAGAGCAGCAGATAATATTCTTCTGTTTATGAGGCTTAATATTTTTGTTTGCTGTTATATTTGTTTTAAAGAAGCCAGAGGGAACAGGATGGACCACAGTTGAAGAAAGAATATAGTGAACTGCTTGCAACAGACACCAAAATGTTTTGAATTGGGGTAAAAACAAACAGCCTTCAAAGAAAAAGTCAACAAAACAAAAAAGAAGAAGAGCATACAAACAATTAAGTAATAATATAGGAACCAAAAAAGCAAAGATAGTATCGCCAGGACAGACAATAAACAGAAGGAACACAATGCAAAACTTTATCATGAAAATTCAAACCAGGGGCGATACCATGCTTAAAACAGGCGGATTTCCAAGGATGATCTGCATCCATTACACTCAGGACGTGCTGACTCCTGAAATTTCCCCCAAGGTGGAAAACTTGGCTACATGATTTGTGGTAGCGCGGGACTGCATTCGAGTTCTTCCCATGGGGGAAAGCAGGGGGGCGGTAAAATGATGCCAACAAAGCCACATTTATAAATAACAACACTGAATTGTTGTCCCAATTAAGGGACAAAGACTAAAAGACTAGATAAGCAGACATGAACCTATAATATGCTGCTTTTAAAAAACACACCTTAGATATAAGACAAACATAGATTAGAAATCAAAGGATGGATAAACAAAACAAAGCAGAAAACCAAACCAACAACAGTCACAAGCAAGCAGGAGTAGCAATATGAATCTGTCACAAAATAGACATCAAAATAAATTATATAATGAGAGAAAAAGGTCACGATATACTTATGAAAGTTTTCATCCAATGAGAAACCATACCCATAATTAATATATGGATGAAGAAAAAGACCTTCAAAATGCATTCAAATCAAATTCTACAGAAGTAAAGAGACAAATAGATCATACTATGATAATACTAAGGGATTTGCCTACAGCACTTTTGACCAAAGATCGATCAACTAAAAAGAGATTCACAGTTTTTCTATTGTTCATGGTATTTATCCAGAAGAGAGTATATTTTAGGACACAAAACAAGCATCAAAAACATTGAGGTACTGCAAGACATTTTTCCCCACATTTATATTTCTGTTTAATAAGGGTCTAATGACTTTGTAGCATTGACTAACCCATCTATTTCCACATATGGGTAATTTCTGGAATTTGCATCAAATATCAAAATCAATAGACTTTACAAAGGTGAGCTAAATATAGGCTCACACTATGAAATAAAGATTCAATTTTAAATATAATAATGAAGGTCACACGTGACATACTGTCGTGTGTTATTGAGCAGAGTCCAACTCACAGGGGCTTTATGGAACGTAGTAGGGTTCATCCAAGCGTTTTCCTCTGCTGTAATCTTTTTTAAATATATGTTAACCATTTTGTTGGGGGCTCATACACTCATACACTCCATCCATCCATCCATCGTATGTCAAGCACATTTGTACATTTGTTGCCCTCATCAATCTCAAAACATTTGCTTTCTATTTGAGCCCTTGGCATGGGCTCCTCATTTTTCCCCTCCCTCCCCACTTCCCTTTCCCTCATAACCTTTGAAAATTTATAAATTATTATTACTTTATCATATCTTACACTGTCTGATATCTCCCTTTAACTGCTTCCCTGTTGTCTGTCCCCCAGGGAAGAGGTTATATGTGGATCCTTATCA
>PVJH01020751.1:0-40107 GCA_004026705.1 Nesogale talazaci | reverse complement strand
ATAAGCCCTAGGTCACAATCACCAATCAATCAGGACTCAAAGCGGCCTTTTAATTAAATTGTGTTCCTTCCGAGAGCCTGGACTCGCTTGGGGGAGAAGATGCAAGATGAGTACATCATTAAAAGTTCAAAACAACAAAAAAATTTTTAAAAAAAGAAGCAAAGGCGAGGAAAAAGCCAAACGTTGAAATACAGTCAGGGAGAGGTTGCTCTGGAGAGAACAGTGCCAAAGTAAGCGAGGTGCGGGAGAGCCACCCCATGTGGGCCATGTCCTAAGAAAGCCGGGCGACTCCCCTCCCCCATGGCGGCTGCACCCAGAGAAAGTCCGCAGAGCCCTTCCCCAGCACCCCCACCCCGGGCGCGCTCCGCTTGCCCATCTAATTTGCTGGCCTTCGGGGTCCCCCACCTCGCCATCCCTGCCCTGGTGGCCCCAAATCATACTCACCGCTCTCCTCCCCCAACCCTCCCCCCCTCACACACACACCGTCACCCTCGTTTCCTACACCCCACCGCACCCCCGGCCCTCCAGTCCTTTCCGGGGGATCTGGCCCCCAGCGCCGGGGCGTCAGGCTGTGGGGTGACCCGGCCGCGTCTTCCCCACGAGGGGCAGGCAGCCCAGAGGGGGGCTGCACCGCCTACCCCCGGGCGCCGCGCGGCGCGTCCCCTGCACCCCCGGCCCGATCGCGCGCCCGGGGACCTCTAGGACCACGCCCGCGTGGGGTGCGCCAGCCGATCGGGGCCCGGAAGGGCAGCGAGGCCGTGGGGGACCCGGGCGGCCCCCGGGAGGCCCCGGCGCGGCCGGACTGGCGGGCTCCGAGGGTGCACGCGGCCACCCCGCATTGTTCGCTGGCGCGCGGCCGAGCCCCGGCGGGCGGGCGGGCGGGCGGGCAGGTGGCGGCGCGCGCCCTCACCTTTGGCGCCGAGCGTGAAGTCCAGGGTGCTGTGTCGTGCTGCTGCCATAGTGCGGCGGAGCCCTGGGCCATGCCTGGGAGGCGGCGGCGGGAGAGTGCGGCGGCGGGCGGGGGCGACGGCGGGAGGCCCTGGACGAGGGGGCGGGGCCGCCGCGAGGGTCGGGGCGCGGGGCGGGGCCGGGCGCCAGCGGGGGAAGCCTGGGCGCCTGCTCCCCGGCGTGCGTCACCGATGGCCGCGCCCCGCGCGGGGCCCGGCGCCTCTCCAGCCCCCATGAGGGCCCAAGGGGCTGGAACCACGCGGGCCCCGCCCGCCGGGCGGCCCACCCCGCCACCTCTCCGCAGCCCAGGTCCTGCCAATTTCCCGGCCAGGTCGAGGGAATGAAATGTGGGGATCTCCCCCGCTGTCACAAGAGCCCCGCCTGCTGTTGTCCTCACTCGAAAACGCTGCACGCTTAACCCCATTCGGGGAGGCGGCGGCGGCGGCGGCTGCTGCTAGGTAGAGGTCAGTCGTGCCGTGGAGGCCCCGATCGACCGCTTTGGGCCGCCAGCTACGTGTTCGCAGCAAGCAGGGAAGGTGCAACTAATAGGATAACATCCTTGTCAAGGTTTCATTGGGACGTGATCCTTTCCACGGTCACCTCAGAGTTAGGACTGGGCCTTCTGTCCTTGATGGCACAGGCAAGGACCTAAGGGTTGATGGTCCCCAAGCTGGCAAGTGACTCCAGAGTGGGGGTGGGGTCATGGAGTCCGTTGCAACTCTAGCCACCCTCCTCTGAGGACCACGGACGGGAACCTCACAATCCCGGCAGTACTGGGAGGCCATTTTTGCGGCCTGTGTCTCTGCCCATCTGGTTGAGGGTCTTCCTCTTTTTCGATGCGCCGCTACAAATCACTCCACGCACCTACCTGTCTTCGGTGCCTCTCCCGGAAGTCAAAAGTTCCACGGGATTGCTGTCACGCCTGCACAAAGCGTCTCCCTGCCATTGAGTCGGTTGGGAGCCATAACAAAGCCGTGAGACATGGTAGCACGGCCCCTACTGATTTCTGAAACTAACGCTTTCTCCCACGGAGATACTGGTGGTTTCAAAGTACTGATCTTGCAGATGCACCACCTTGGACAAAGTTTATATAGGAGGGATTCGAGGCATGTGTTTTAAGGGGCCGTGGTGGCATAGTGCTAACCCAAGGTCAGCAATTTGAATCCACTACCCTATCTGCAGACAGATGTGACTATCTTCTTCTTCTTTCAGAATATAAGCTTCTTAAAAAATTATAACATCTGTTACAACGATAATTTACCTCGCTAAATCACAAAACCATCCACTCAAGATATCCAAATTGCTGAGCCCCGGTGGCGTAGTGGTTGTGCGCGGGACTGCGGCCCACTGGGATGGAGGTTCGATTCCGGCTCCCAGGAGCAAAGGCTGGGCCTCCTACTCCCACCACCAGGGCAGTGATGCCTTAAAAAAAAAAAAAAAAAAGATATCCAAATTACATTTTACTAATGAAACACAAAACCATCCACTCAAGATATCCAAATTACATTTTACTAATGAAACACAAAACCATCCACTCAAGATATCCAAATTACATTTTACTAATGAAACAAGTAAAAACAGCTATCTCTATCTTCACATAGAGCTGCAGAGAAAGCCGGAAAATCAAGGCCGGGGTTTAAAACAAACTGCACGATGCCACATTCTACTCTTCTGAAGACAGTCTCAGACACCATCCGGGTCGGTTCTGCTCTGTCCTATAAGGTCGCTATCAATCAGAAATGACAGGAAGAGTCTGTCTCAGTTACTTGGTACTGCCAGAGATGGATGATTTAACGAATGGAAATGAAATAGTAGCTGTCAGGGACCTTCCACTAAACTGCATCGTCGCTGTGTCCCAAAACTTGGGCATGGGCAAGATAGGAAACCTATCCAGGCCCACGCTCAGGAATGAATTTGAGTATTTCCAGAGAATGACCTCGACTACCACCTCTTCAGTACAAGGTAAACAGAATTTGTTGATTATAGATCAAAAGACCTGGTTCTCCATTACTGGGAAGAATAGGCCTTTGGAAAGAGAGGAAACAACTAGGAAGCAAGGGGCATTTATAGAGTTCTGAATACAGACATATATATGCATATATATACATTTAGATATAATGATAGGGAAATAGATCTCTCTACATGTGTTTATATGTTAAGTATTAGGATAGCAGACAGACATTGGGCCCCTACTCAATACTCCCTCAACACTTACTTTGTTCTAATAACCTGGCATTCTGTGATGCTCGCCTTTCTGACAGGATTGCCGAAGACAAAACGGGTGCATAAGCAAATGTGCTGAAGAAAGCTGATGATGCCCAGCTATCAAAAGATATAGTGTCTGGGGTCTTGAAGGATTAACGGTAAGCAAGCGGCTGTCTAGCTGAAAAGTAACAAAGTCCCATAGCAGAAGCATAACAGCCCATGTGATCATGAGGTAGGTGTCAATGGGAACAGATATGAGGTATCAAAGAACAAAAAAGCATGTCATCGTGAAGGGGGAGAAGTGCAGAGTGGAGACCCAAAGTCTATCTGAGACTGAACATCCCCTAACAGAAGGGTCTCTGGAAAGTGATGAGTCTGCCAGGGTGCAGTGTAGCACCAATGAAACATACAACTTTCCCCTAGCTCTTTAATGCTTCCACCTCCCCACTATCATGATCCCAAGTCTACCTTACAAATCTGGCTAGACCAGAGGATGTACACTGGTATAGATCAGAGTTGGGAACACCAGGAATTCAGGACAGATAAACCCCTCAGGCTCAATAATGAGAGTATCCATACCAGGAGGGGAAGGAGAAGGGGAGGCAGAGGGGGAACAGATCACAAGGATCTACATATAACTCCCTTCCTGAGGGACAGACAACAGAAAAGTGGGTGAGGGGAAACATTGGTCAGTGTAAGACATGACAAAATAAAAATAATTTATAAATTACTAAAGGTTCATGAAGGGTGGGAGAGGGGAAAAATGAGGAGCTGATACCAAGGACTCAGGTAGAAAATACTTTGAGCTGGGCCTCCTACTCCCACCACCAGAGAGCAGTGATGCCCCCCCCCAAAAAAAAAGAATATACTTTGAGCATGATGACACGACAAATGTGCTTGACACAATGCATATATGTGTGGAGTCTGATAAAAGTTGTATGAGCCCTCAATAAAATTATTTTAAAAGAAAATTCCCTTTCAGTTATATTAATCTAAATACACCAAATCAAACCCAACCCATTGCCATTGTAAGTACTCTTATTCTTATTGGAATTATCTTTAAATAAAAGTCTATTTAAAACCCTTCAAAAAAAAGAGCAGCCCTTTGAAAGGCAGAATTAATTTAGCTCTCAGTAGAGAATTCAAGGAAACCCCGCTAGAAGCTTATTTTCATACCAAATATCTGGATAGTGCCTTCAAACTCATTGAGTAACCAGACTTAGGAAATGGAGTCGACATGGTTTGGTCTACAAGGAAGCCATGCACCAGTCAGGTCATGTTAGACTGTTCATGACAAGGAGCATGCAGGGATTTGAAAGTGCCATACTTTTTCCTGAAATTGATGTAGAGAAATACAAACTTCTCCCAGAATACCTAGGTGTTCAGGAAGAAAAAGGCATTAACTACAAATATGAAGTATATGAAAAGAATGAGGGTCCAAGAGGCAAGGAGGGTGGGAGAGGGAGGGATAAACCGAGCTGATACCAAGGGCTCAAGTAGAAAGAACATGTTTAGAAAATGATGATAGCAACATATGTACAAATATGCTTTATACAATCAGTGCATGGTTTGTTATAAGAGCTGTAAGAACCCCCCCCCAATTAAGTGATTTTTTTTTAAAGACAAGAATGACTAAAATGAAGGCATTTTCTCATTTACTTCAGGTTGCTCCCTAAAGAACTGTGTATTTTCATAACCTCCTATCTGGAGGACAGTCATCAAAGGAATGGGCTGGGGGAAAGGTCAGGCAGTGTAAGATATGACAGAACAATAATAATCTATAAAGTATCAAGGATTGGAGGGGAAGGGAGAGCAGGGGAAGAGGGGAAAGGATGGGAAGCCGATATCAGGGGCTCAAGTGGAAAAGCGGATATTTGGAGAATAATAATAGCAGCAGACATGCGAAGGTGCTTGGCACAGTATATATATTTATGTATTGTGAAAAATGATGTACTAGCCCCCAATAAAATTATTTTTTATTTTAAAAATTGTGTATTTTTTTGGGGGGGTGGGGCATCACTGTCCTCTGGTGGTGGGAGTAGGAGGCCCAGCCTGGATTTGAACCTCCAATCCTGTGGCCCGCAGTCCCACGCACAACCACTACACCACTGTGGCTCAGCCCCAATTTTGTATTTTAACACAAGGAAAAGAAACTGTTGGTTTCAGATCTGTGGATAATTGTTTCTCAGCAGTACTTCTTATTTTTGTTTTTTCCTTCATTAATCCTAAGAAGACTATGTCACATACCACTTGGGAAACATTTCTTGCTTTAGCTATATAAATGTCTCTCCCTCATGGTCCAGGGTTGGGTCTCTACCTGCCTACACTAACATATCAGCCAAGACAGCCCAAAATGGAAGAATTCCTGACAACATGAGATGAAATCAGAGACTATAGAGGTAAGTATTGGACCAATTAGACAAAGTAGGGCAAATACATTACAAGCAGCACAACTATAATCTCCATTTCATATGGAAATTTTATCAAATTAAAGTCTATACATTATTCTGAGTATATCAGATTTCTGATAAAAATTCTGTTACCTCAAACCAGGGGATCAGTGAGCTGAGAACTCTGGTTATTCAGGAAAGATTGTGAGAAGCAGGTAAGAGACTAACTTATTGATGGTTAAAAGTGAAGAAAAGATCTGAGACCTCTTAAGTACTGTACTGTTTCTGATCTCCAGTGAAATTCCATGAGACATTGCAATGCGAGAGTGCTCTAGTTTTAAAAACTTAATAGTGAGCATAATGACAAAAATTAAGAATTCAAATAAGTAATAAATTACAAATAAATATTCCTAGAAACCAAAATTAGCAAATTTGGGGGGAGAGAAGAAAAAAAGAGGAGCTGATACCAAGGACTCAATAGAAAGTAAATGTCGAGAAAAGAATTATGGCGACATATAAACAAATATGCTTGATGACATTGATGTGTGGATTGTGATAAGAGTTAAGAGAGCCCCAGTAAAGTGATCTTTTAAAGAAAAATTGTGAATCAGAAATAAGCTTCCCAAATTAAATGCTGAGAACATATATATTTTATCTATCATGTTCACAAGGATTATTATAGTTTACAAAGTTTCTGTATTGTAAGTTGTTACAACCATTTTATAGGACAAAATTAGTAACAGCAATTAAAATTCAGAATGTACTAGTTTTTCACCCAGAAATTCTTCTAGAAATTAATTCTAAACAAATAGGAATTGTAAACGATAGGAAAACAACAATACCTTGAATATAGACAGAAGTACCATTGTCTGGAATTATTGGAAACTAACATTCAAGTAGTCAATAAATAGAAATTGATATATATTATATTTCAACATAAAAAAAGTGAATTTTTTTTCACAGGTCTGTTGAAAAAGTGAAAAGTTCAAATTATGGTCTCAGCCATGTAGTCTTTCCTTGTCTGTAGTTCCAGGGATTTTTTGGTTTGGGGTATCCGTTGTGTTGTACATTATCCTCACATGGATTTTGCATTTCCTTCTGTCAGTTTTTCTCTTCTTAGAACTCAGAAGTGATCAGGTTTACTCTCTGCCTTATACCAGTATGCCCTCAACTGACTGATTCCATTCCATCCCATGACATTGCAGAGAATGGTTGTTATTATTAGGTACCATTAAATTGGTTACAATTCATAATGACCCTAGGCAAAACAAAACGGAGCCTTAGTAGTGAGTCTAGTGTTTACGCATTGGGCTGCGATCCCCATGGTCCACGGTTCAAAATCACCATAAGCTCCTCAGGAGAACAAAATGAAATGGTACCCAACCTTGCCCCATCCTTACAATCTTTGCTGTTTGCAGCCACTATGCCAGTCTGTCTTCTGGAAGGTCTTCCTCTTTTCTACAGTCCTCCACTTTACTAAGCCTGGTATCCTTTTCCAGGGGCTGGTCTCTCCCCATAACATGTCCAAAGTAGTGAGATGAAGTCTCACCATGCTGGCAGGAGCATTCTGACTATACTTCTTCCAACACAGATTTCTTTCTTTATGTTTGCAGCCTGTGGTATATTCAATAATTTTTTACCAACACCATGATTCAAAGATGTCCATTCTTTTTTGGTCTTTCTTATCTACTGCCAACTTTCACATATATATAAAATGAGTTGGGTCAGGCGCACCTCAGGTCTCAAAGTGTCATCTTTGCCTTTTAACACTTTAAAGAGAGATTTTACAGCAGATTTGCCTAAAGCAAGGTGTGCTTTGATTTCTTGGCTGCTGCCTCCATGATCGTGGATGGAAATAACATGAACTCCTTGACAACTGCAATGTTCTCCTCATTTATCATGATGTTGCTTATTTGTCCAGGAAGGTGATGAAATTACATTACATATCACATTACATAAACTAATCTCTCCTCAAGGCCAACTGATCTAATCATAGGTAACTCTGATAGCAGCTAGACTTGTGTTCGGGCAAAGAATTGGAAACCAAAACCCAGCCAAGTTGTCACCTAAAACTAATCATCAGCCACAAGAACTGGAATGTGAAATTAATCTCTCTACCCCAGGGCAGTAGCTCTTTTACTGAACTCTTGACTTTTCTACGAGAACTGAGCCATGCAATGTCTTCACAGATGTTACCAAGCCAAGCTTTGCTCATTGCGACTGAAAAACAGAGACTACATCAATGATTCGCAACCTTCCTAATGCCGCAACCCTCTAACACAGTTCCCCATGTGGAGGTGACCCCACAACCATACAGTTATTTTCGTTGCTACCTCATAACTGTCATTTTCCTCCTGCTATGAATAATAATGTAAATATCTGATATGTAGGATATATTTTCATTGTTACAAATTGATCATTAAAGCATAGTGATTAATCACAAAACAATATGCCATTATATACTGTGAAATATGTATTTGTAATGACAAACAAATTAAATTTTGTCCTGAAGCATGGTGTAGCATGGGCAACAATCTTGATGCTGGGTACTTGTGGCGGGCGTTTCTGCCTGATGATGGATAAAGGAGCGGTGTCTTGGTTCCTGAGACCATCAGAAATATTTGTTTTCCGATGATCTTGGTTGACCCCTGTGAAAGGGGCAGTTGACCGACCCCCAAGGGGGTTGAGACCCACAGGCTGAGAATCACTGGACTAGATGAACATACAAGAGGAATGCTTTATTTTGGTTGATCAAGAAAAGTAGTGCACCTGGACTAGAGGCACCAAAGTAAGCTTCTGGATGCAAGGGGCTTTGCAGTTTGATACGTGTACACCGGAAAGTCAAAGGAGGGCATTATGAAGATGTACCAGGCTTCTCAGGAATGCTCATTAACGAAGACAGAGTTCTGATTCTTCACAGGATCTGGCTTTTAAATGTGTCCCAAATTGGTCAGGTAACATCTTTTCCTGTGACTTTGGGTTCCCTGACTGCAGTGCTTTCTTTCAGGGGTGACTTGAAATTTCTGACTGTCCTTTTTGCACATGCTCAGCTAGCCTGAACTGGTCATAGCCCATTCTCCCTTGCTGTGCTAAGATACTTACCCGCAAGGAAAGGCCCAGAAGCCATCAAGGAGGAAAGCATAGGCTAATGACGGGCAATAAATGACGTATTCTTGTGTCCATAGCTTGGAACCACATCTCAGAGCAAGCTGTGGAATTTACAATTGCCTTTTAAGAACTGGATTAGGGTTAGGGTTAGGGAAGAAAAAAAAAGAATTGGATTTCCTTTTAGGGCCAACCACTTATTTGTCCCTCTGGCCTCTTTTCCTTTCTTCTGTGGCTCCCAGGTCCTCAAGGATATTAGCTATTCCCTCCCTTCCTTCCCTCACTATGTGTTAGCCCCCCCCCCCCACCTCCAGCTTTCTTTTTGGGTCTTCTCCAATTCTTAGTCTTCCTCCTGAGTCAACCCCCCAAGTCTCAGTTAAGCGCCTCCAAGCTTCCTACTCAGAAGGCCTCTCTCTCTCCTCAATCTCAAGCTCACTTTAATGCTTTGTTTTTAACAGGGTGGCCTGTGGGTTCATTTTGCACCAGGCTCCATAAATTGTGTAGCTGGACCTGCTCAGGCTTAAAACCCTATTCCCAACACTTAGCCCTTGCCTGGTCATGCCTGCAGGGCAGTGCAAACTAAACAGAGGTTCTGAAATATTGAGATGCTCGGCCATGAACAATTAAGTTATCTGTACCCACAAAATGAAGTCTGACAAAAAAAAAAAACTCCCTTGATGTTCTGGCACTATCAGAGATCAGTGGGCCATGACATGGAAGGGGCCACTGTTGGAGACATTTTAGGAAACCATGCAGGGATGTCCCCAATATGTGTCCCACCTCGCAATGACAATGCTGGAAGACTGTCAAGGTGGGACATGGGCAGGAATCACAGCCCCAAGGCCTCTGTAAGCATCCGTGACTGGCTTCTGAGAACTTACTTGGATTCTAAAATGTGTTACCATCGACCTGATTTTATAATCGAGGCCCCTGGCTTCAAGACCTGTTACAGGACTGATAATCATGTTGCTTCGGGTAACTGTGTTATAATCGACCGGTAGGAAGTATCCTGTACAGAGACGCAGTTCAACTGCACACCTCTGGTCAGTCCCATCAAAAACTTGGGCAACTTGTCCCTGCGCAATAGTTCTCAACTGAAGAGAGCCACTTCAGGGGAGCATGAAAAACCACGTGAAAAGAACATTGGCACTGGAACCAAGAGCAGGAAATCCTCAGAGGCCAAGAGGGCAGGCGCTAAGGAGCCGCTTACACAAGAGCAATTCCAACCCAACCCTCACCCTGGCAGAGTACCCCTGAAAGAGGTCGTGGCTTGCACTCAGTCTGGTATTCCGCACTGCCTGGAGAAGCCTCGTTGAGGTATTGGCCAATCTTATTGACATCATCTGTGTGATGTCATGTCACCGATGCCAAAGGTGGGTGTGCCTAGGTTGGCTTCCACCTGGGCCTTGGTCGTCTGGGTCTGAGCATGCCCTGTTTGGATTTCCCAGAGGTGTCTAAGTAGTGTGCCTGATTTCCCTACAACGCCCCCCCCACCCGAAACCTGAGTGCGTTTTCCCCCTGCAGCCCCTTTTAGTGCAGTTTCCAGGAGCACAGGCCTTGGGGGAGACAACCCACCCCTTATCCCTAATCTGGCTACCTAGCAATCTGGCAGCAATTTGAGCAGTAGAAGCTTGCTTTACCGTTTTCCAGTCATAGACGACCTTGGCTAAACAACCACCTGCCTTGACAATGAGGAAAAGGTGGCTATCATGGATTGCTGCCTTTGGCCTTGAACCTGTCTGCTCTTAACCATAAGAGGGGAGGCTGAGAAAGAGAGAGGTAGCCCCTGCTGACCAAGAGGTAGCCTGGTGCAATCAGCTGAGTCTCAGAGTCATGCTGAGGTCCAGGGCCAAAGCGCCATCACCAGATAGGACAGCTAGGTCTAGATTTTTCTGTTGAATGTCATTTATCAGAACACCAGACAAGGTCATTCAGTGACCGGGAGACATCAAGACCGAAAGAAAGTCACTCAGTGAGTGGCGATATCAGGAGGGTGGAGGGAAAGTGGGGTAAAAAGGGGGAACCGATTACAAGCATCTACATATAACTCCCTCCCTGGGGGGTTGGAAAACAGAAAAGTAAGTGAAGGGAGACGTCCAACATATGACAAAATAATAATTTATAAATCATCAAGGGTTCATGATGGAGGGGAGCCAGGGAGGGAGGGAGGGAGGGGAAAATGAGGAGCTGATACCAAGGGCTCAAGTAGAAAGCAAATGTTTTGAGAATGAGGATGGCAACGAATGGACCAATCTGCTTGACATAATGGGTAGATGTACGGATTGTGGTAAGAGTTTCACAAGCCCCTAATAAAATTACTTTTTAAAAATTTACTCCGTAATAACTTCTGAAGGCAGACAGAACATAAACGGTGTCCCACCCATCCAAATAACCCAGTCACCTCCACATCCGACTCCTATCCTTGACTACTGCTGCTTGACCCATCCATCACAAGACCAAACCTCACTTTAACTTTCTCTCCTGCAGCATCCACTCCAGAGCAAAGCCCAAGTGACTTCCATTGACCGGCTCATATACCACCAGACCCCTGCCCCCAATCCTTTAAGAAGTGCTTTCTAACACCCTCTCCCTGAGGATGCCACCACCACCCCCGGCCACCCCAGGCCCCTAGTGCTGTGCCCTCGCCCTTAATGCAACAACAAACACAGCTTGTTTGACATAAGTGACATAGGTGTGTTCCTGGTGACCTGTGGCTGGAATGTAGCAATGAAGTCAAAGCTTACAGTGGGAAAACCTTAGTCATCGAGTGAGCAAAATGCTGTGAATTCAGCATTACCAAGACCTTCCCAAAAGTCACTTTCAAATGGACCTTCTTGCTAGTTAGTGGTCAGGCAACAGAGTTTTCCTCACCTTGGAAGAAGGGCCATTTCCCCCCAGCACTGATGACAACAGTAAGAAACGACTGGAGTCCAGTATCCACTGTGCTCCCAGGACTCCCTTGGATTGCCCAGGTGGGTCATGACCCCATGACAGGAGTCCAGAGAAGAGGAAGATTTGAGGGAGATTTGAGACAGAAACACAGGGAAGAAGGCCATCTGAAGACAGAGATAGGAATGTGACCACCACAAGTCATGCAACTCCAAGCCAAGAGATACCTCCAGTCACTAGGAGCTAGAAAAAGGAAGGTAGGATTCTCTCTGTCAAGGCATGGATGTGAGACTTCAAGCTTCCTGAACTGTGAGAGAATATAGTGTAGCTGTTTTGAAGTCCCCTTGGTTGGAGACCATTGTTAGAGTATCTCTAGGAAGCAATTTATTTACATTTTTATTTAAAAGTGTAACCAAGAGGGAGCCTGGGAGTCTTGTTAGTTCCCCTCCTGCATCCTTATAGGGTAGGGTAGGACCTTGCAAACCTACTGATATCTTGGCCCTTCCCACACAGAGGTTCAAAAGTAAAGGGCCCATTGGGCAGCTGGAGCAGGGAGACTAAAATAAACCACCACCACCCACCACCCACCACCCAAGAGATGGCGATTCAAAACCAAGACTGCCTAAGGCTTAAGCAGAGAGCAGACCAGGCTTACAAGATAAAGAAGCGTCCACCTTTTTAATGCCTCACCTTCACAGCCAGGGGCAAATGTCTAAAGTTTGGAGGTTGGAGTCAGATGTTTGCAGAGACAAAAAGGAAAGCTGCTTTTGGGTGGTGGGGCAGGGGCAGGTGGGAGGAAGAAAAGAGCTAATAACATTGAGTACAAGAAAGGAGAACATTTGTGAATTATATGCCAATAAAACTGTTAAATTTTTTTTTTCAAAAAAGAAGAAAGCTGCTGGGAAATCAGTCTCGAGACTGTGGATTTTCCCAGAGCCAAGATGCATTAGAAAGAGAAAACAACCAGCTGACCCTCGACACCAGGCACTTTATAAAACTTCTTGCTCCACCCCATAAAATGTCTTCTATCCCAAAATTACAAATGTGTTAGCACCCTGGAAGAGAGGCCTGTGCAGCCTATAAATAACCTTGGGGTAAACATCTCTCTGGGAATGAGAAGGCCCTGAGAGAGCACCCCTGACCCTGCTCTGATAACATCTCCAACCTCTCTGCACATAGCTAACAAGCACACAGTGGCTTTGAGCAAGGCAAGTTTCTGTACACATAGCAAACAGTTCGTTCATCCTTATACTTGCTCTGGGAAGTCAGGCAAGTATCCCCACTGTCCAAATGAAGCAGCGGAAGCACAGAGCTGTTCGGGAGCTAGAAAGAGGTCCAGTCTGCAGGTGAACCAATACAGATAGCTCACTGGGCTCTTCTACTTGTCCTGCCTTGATTGTTCCTGCTTTTTCTGGATTCCTCAACAGCCAGGGATGTGGGGTCTCTCTCCTTTCTTGGAGTGAAATCCTTGACCCATTCCTTCTGAGCTGCGTGATGGTGGACAGTTTCACGACCTCCCTCTGCTTTCTTTCTCCCCCTCTATAACTTGGAGCTAATAGATGGCACCTCACAGAGGAGTCCTGAGGACGAAATTACTAAATGCATGAGAAGCACTTAGGCAGTACCAGACACATAATAAATATGCAAGACACGGAGGCAGTTGTTATGAGGAGCTCTAGTGGCAGAGTGGTTATGTGGTAGGCTGCTAACCACAAGGTCAGTAGTTTGAATCCACCAGAAACTCCGAGGGTGAAATATCGGGTTCTCTCCTCCTATAAAGAGTGACCCCCTCTGACACCCACAGGGGCAGGACTATCCTGTCCTATAGGGTTGATATGAGTCAGAATTGCTTTAATCGTAGTGAGTTTGGGTTTTTTGTTTGTTTGCTCTATATTGTTTTTCCATAATGATGGTGGCTGTACAGGCTACCCTAGGCACTAAACTCCTTCAGAAGAGCCACAGAGACTTTTCATTTGTGCATTTCCAGTGTATAGCATGCTGCCTGGCACACAATACGTCCTCAATAGCCATATCTTTTTGAATGAGCCGATAGTTAGAGCATCACGCTCAACACCCTCAAAGAATCTCAGCCAAGAACAGAGCATGTCCACAGGTGCAGGTAAGACATAAGAGCTCCACATGCATGTACTTATAGGGTTAGAATTAAGGCAGCAGATGGACATTGTTGCTCCACTTCAGTACTTCCTCGATGCAAGAACACTTTGTTCTATTAAATTGGCATTCCTTGATGCTCACCATTCCTACACAATCACTGAAAACAAATGTGTGCACAAGCAAAAGTCGTGAAGAAAGATGATGGTGCCATCTAGCTCAGAAGCAACAAAACCCACATGGAAGAATCACACCAGTCTGTGTGGCCACGAGGTATCAATGGAAGCAGTTATCAGGCATCAAAGAACAAACATCATATCATTGCATGCCCACCATCCTAATATGATCGCTGAAGACATAGGTGTGCATACACAATTGTGGTGAAGAAAACTAGTGGTGCTTGGCTATCAAAAGATACAGAATCTGGGGTCTTAAAGGCTTGAAGACAAACAAGAAGCCATCTAGCTCAGAAGCAACAAAACCCACATGGAAGAAGCACACCAGTCTGTGTGATCCCCCAACATGTTGAAGAGATCAGGTATCAGGCATCAAAGAACTAAAAATTATATCATTATAAATGAGGGAGAGTACAGATTGGGAACCCAAGGTACATCTGCAGGGGAAGTGATATCCTCTTATAGAAGGGTCGTGGGGAGGAGACAAGCCAGTCAGGACACAATATAGCAATGATGAAATATGCAACCTTATTCGAGTTCTAAAATGCTTCCTCCTTGTCACTATCATGATCTGAATTCTACCTTACAAATCCAGTTAGACCAGAGGATGTACACTGGGACAGATAGAAACCGGAAACATGGGGAATCTAGGACAGATGGTTCCTTTAGGACCAGTGGTGAGAGTGATGATACTGGGAGGATGGAAGGAAGGTGGAGTAGAAAGAGGGAACTGATGATAAGGATCTACACATAACCTCCTTCCTGGGGTACATACAACAGGGAAGTGGGCAAAGGGAGTCATCAGACAGTGTTCGATATGACAAAATGATATTTTATAAACGAACAAGGGTTCATGAGGGAAGGGGGAGTGGGGAGGGAGTGGAAAAAGGAGGAGTCAATACCAAAGGCTTAAGTCGAAGGAAAATGTTTTGAGAATGATGATGGAATCAAAGGTACAAATATGCTTTGCATATTTGATATATGTATGGATTGTGCTTAGAGTTGTATGAGCTTTCAATAAAATGATTTTAAAAAAGATATAAGAGCTCATGACACATGGAATTCAGGAACAGAAATTGGAGTAGAGATACCAGGAGGGTAAGCAAAAAGTGAAGCAAGGTTGACAGAGGGGGACCAATTGGGATGGTTGACACATAGCAGCACCCCTCCCCCTCTTCTCCAGGGGGATGAACACCAGAAAGTATGGGGAAAGGGAGAGAGCGGTCAGTGTAAGATATGAAAATAGGGGCTGAGCCCGGGTGGCCTAAGTGGTTGAGTGCGGAACTGCAGCCCGCGGGCTTGGCGGTTCAAATCCAGGGGCAGCTCTCAGGAGCAGCACTGGGTAGCGCCCACGACCACCAGAGGCAGTGATGCCCACAAAAAAAAAAGATATGAAAATAATAATTTATGATTTATTAAGGGGCCACAACGAGGGGGGAGGGGGCACAAGAGGAGCTGACAATAAGGGCTCGATAGAAAGTAAATGCCTAGAGTATAATGATGGCAATAAATGTACAAATGTGCCTGTTAAAATTGATGTATAGTATTATAAGAGCTGTAAAAACCTTTAATAAAATGATCTTTTTTGGGAGGGCATCACTGCCCTCAGGTGGTAGGAGTAGGAGGCCCAGCCTTTGCTCCGTGGAGCTGGAATCGAACCTCCACCCCAGTGAGCCGCAGTCCCACGCACAACCAATACACCACCAGGGCTCAGCCTAATAAAATGATCTAATAAATAAATAAACTAATGAGAAAAAAAAAAAAAAACCTCGGCCAGAACATGTTCTCAACAGGACCAGGCTCAGTGTGATTCCCCCATCCTCCACCTCAATGCCCTGTCATCTGACTCATGCCCTGCCCTGTGAGACAGCCCAGCAGTCCACAACCAGTTCAGAAACCCTTTGAGAGTTCATGGGTAGAATTCTCAGAATTCTTTAAGCAAAGCACATGACAAAATATGTTTCTCCTTTCTCTCAAGTCAACAGCCTGAATTGCCAGTCATAATCTTCATCATTTCGTCTCCATTGATCCATTTAGAATGAGAATCTAGACAAGAAAAAGAGAAGTCCTCTCCTGCCATTAACCTGAAAGCAATGCTCCTTCCCTCTGAAGACACACCTTCATGAGATGCACCCGCATACCCTCCAGTTTGAGAAAGTCGTGCTGACAGGGAGGCTTGGCTACCTAAAGCTCATTAGTGCATTAGTGCCTGAGAAAACAGAACAGGGAGAAAATAAAGGCAGCCTCTCACAGAAAGAATATCTGCTTGAGACCCTTTGTAAAGCCCTCCTTATCAATGTGAAATGATCTTCAATCCACTCCACATCCTCCTCTGCTCTTGCCTCCAGTCAAGATCAAAGTATTAGGGGGAGAGGAACATAATTGTTGCAATACTTTACCACTAAACCCTTCAGCCCAAATAATGATAAAATAACAATGGCTACCACAACAAAGCATAGAGTTTGTTCAAAGTGTGGTGAAGAAAATAGATGGTGCCTGGCCATCCACCAGAATAGTGTCTGGGGTCTTAAAGATTTGTATTCAAATCAGCAGTCATCTAAGTGAGGAGTCAACTAAGTCCGTATAGAAGAAGTCCATCAGCTTGTGTGATCCAAAGATGGCTATAGCAAAATTTGAATAAGGTGAAAGGAAAAGTATCAGAGCTAAAAATATGAATATCCAAATCGTATAAGGCTGTAGAAGACAGTGGGAACCCAATACCCATGTGCAGAGTATCAAGTCAGACTGAGCTGCTGGCAGAACTGTTCTAGCCACAGGCAAGAGTCCCAAACAGCCTTGATGTCAGGCATTGTAACCTTAATTGTGTTGAATTGAACTCAGTACTTGGCCGGGGAACTTCCTTATAGACTAAAGTGACCAGACATCCCGCTTTTTTAACAATTTAACAACGTCCCGCGGCATTTTAAAATTAAAATAAATATATTATAATACTATGTTTGCATTCTATGAACATTTTTGTTGTCCCATATAGACCAAATTTTTAATCAAGGACCTCCCCCCACTCCCCAGTAAATGGTGTCCGCTTAATATCTGATCACTTTACTATAGACCCAACCTGAATTGGTTCCGGGTAAAAGTATCTCTTACTTGTTCAATGACAGAAATATCTTCTCTGGGTTTTGGAATATAGTTGAGGGTCTTTTCTTTCTTATTCATTATTTGTATTTTTGACTTATTGTTATTATTATAATTATTATTATTTTATTCTTACCAGCTTATTTAAAATTGATTTTTATTGTTTCTGCTGTGTTTCTCAGTTTGTGACCCACAGGAAGAATGGATGCATAGTGATAATAACTGATACAGGGGTTGACAGGAGATGCAGGGGGGGAGTGGATGATGGGGAGGGAAAGGGAATTTCAGGAGTGGTAAATAAAGGTGGGAGTGGGGAGGGAGTACCAGAATGTTCTAAAATTAATATGGTAATAGTTGTACATTTTTCCTTGATATGACTGAATGAACTATTGTATTGTATGCTATATCAATTATGTGCAAATAAAATTTTTTTGAAGAATAAAGCTGGTTGAATTCCCAAAAGTAACATTCTGGCATCTCTTCTGAATGTACCCTTATTTATTACTAAGTGAGATTTTTTTCCAATGATTTTATTGGGGGCCCTTACAGCTCTTTTAACATTCCATACATAATTTGTATAATGGATATTTGTACACATGTTGCCAGCTTCATTTTCAAATATTTTCTATTTGAGTCCTTGGTATAAGCTCCCCTTTCCCCCTCCCTTTTTTAATAAATGATTTTATTTGGGGCATTAATTGATGTTTAATACATATGTCACATCATTTCATAGCTCAGTCACGTCAAATAGAATTACACAATTGCTTCCACAGTTTCCAAACATTCTTTTTCTACATGGAGTCCTTGACATCATCTTCCTCTTAACACCCCCCCCCCCACTACTGACCCTGTAGGTTCACCTCCCTCATATGTATTTTCTGAGAATTAAGTAAATTATTCGAAGTATGGCATTAGAAGTTCATCTAGAAGCCCCATAGAAGGATTAGCTATTATAATTAGGGTCTTAAGTCTAATGTTTAACTGGCTTGGTCCAAAGAGTGTGTTCTTGGCTCAGTTACCATTTTAGTTAAAAGATTCCAAGTTCACAGAGAGTCTATTAAATGCATTTGACACAACTCAATAGTCAAGGTTAGTCCCAAGCTGATTGCTGTGGGATTTGAGATGAGCCATCATTTCTTCAGGGCCTTTGACTATGTGGGTCTGTAATGGTTAAAGTCATATATCAGCTTAGCTGGCCCATGATTCTCAGGAGTTTGGCAGTTATGTAATGATATGGCCATCTTTCGTTTTATGATCATATGAAATCACCTCCATGAAGTGATTAGTCTATATGCTGTAAGGGGAGTTTCCTTGAACCTTGCATCCCATATATGGAAACTTTCTGGAAAGGCTTTTGATCTGGATCTTGCACCTGAATCACCATCACTTGATTTCTGCTTCTTGAGACTTGAGCCAGCAGCTGGCCTACCATAATGCCTGTTGATTTTAGCTTGAAGCCAGCCTTTGAGGCCTTGACCAAAGGTTGGTTTTGAGTTCATTAGTTCCTGCAGCTACATGAGTCAGGTGAAACCTTCGGACTGAAGCCTGACTCCTGGATGGGGACTTTACAGTCGTTATAATGGAATAAGCCATTTCCTTGAGCAAAATCTACAAACACATTTCTATGTTCTACTGATTTTGCTTTACTACATAACTCAGCATAAAACAGTATCTTTGTTCTTTCTTGCCTAGAACAGAAAATATACAAATGCTTATCGAATGGCCAGCTCAACTGCAACTCTTGGCTCACATAGAGCTGAGTGCTCCCGTATTAGCTTCCCTTATTAGTTTGTGACCCAGCATTCAGACTGCTAATGAAGAATTTTTTTGACATGAAAACAAGTGATCTACAATTCATTGTTGAGGAAGGTGTAAGAGGTCTGGTAGGGCTTGTTTAAGGGCAATGTAACTGAGAGGAATTTTGAAACCCGAAGGCTGAACATGATACTGGGACAAGAGGAAAGTAAAAGAAAATAGAGGAAAGAACTAGGAGGCAAAAGTAATTTGTAGAGGTTAGAATACAAGCATGTACATATGCAAATATATCTATATGTGATGATGGGGAAATAGATCTATGTGCATATATTTATAGGTTTAATATTAAAATAACAGACAGACATTGAACCTCTACTCAAGTACTCCCACAACACAAGAGCACTTTGTTCTATTAAACTGGTATTCCATGATGTTCAGCTTCCCAACACAATTTCTGAAGATAAAATGAGTGCATAAGAAAAAATGGTAAAGAAAACTGATGGATGCCTGGCTCTCAAAAGGTATAGGATCTGAAGTCTTAAAGATATGAAGATAAGCAAGGGGTCATTTACACAAGAAGCAACAAAGTCCACCAGGAGGAAGCACACCAGACTGTATTATTAGGAGGTGTTGATGGAATCAATTATCAAACATCAAATACCCAGAACAAAAAAATAAAAATTGATGTGAATGAGGGGTGTGCAAGACCCAACACCTATCTGTAGACAATTGGACATCCCCTTACAAAAGGGTCACAAGGAAGAGACGAGCCAGTCAGAGTGCAGTATAGCACTGATGAAGCATACAACTTTCCTCTAGTTCCTTATTGCTTCACACACCCACCCACTATCACGACCCCAATTCTATCTTACAAATCTGGCTAGACCAGAGCATGTACATGGATATAACTAAGAGCTGGAAACACATGGAATCCAGGACACATAAACCCTTCAGGACCAATAATGAGAGTAGCGATACCAGGAAGGAAAGGGGAAGGTAGAGGGAGAAAGGGGGAACTGATCACAATGATCTAGACATAACCTCCTCCCAGGGGGACCACCAGCAGAAAAGTGGGTGAAGGGAGACATCAGTCAGTGTAAGACATGAAAAAATAATGATAATTTATAAATTATCAAGTGTTCATGAGGAAGGGAGAGGAAAATGAGGAGCTCAAGTAGAAAGCAAATGATCGCTTCTCAGCCTTTTGGCTAAGATGAAGTGTAGAAAGCAAATGTTTTGAAAATGATGATGGTAACAAATGTACAAATGTGCTTGACATGGTGGATGGATGTATGGATTGCGATAAGACCTGTGTGTCGCCAATGGAATGATTTTTAAAATTGCCCATGCAAAAATAATTTTCTACCTTACATTAGTAGCACGCTAGCCATGATTTCTTTCACCTTTGCACATGGCCCATATTTCTCTCCCCCTAACTCTCCTTCTTTAATGGAACTGAAGGGCAGCAGGCTTGAGGGAGTCTCCAAGGGCACACAGCTCCAGGGCCAAAGCTCTGTTGTCTTCGTTCTCAGTTCAGAGCTCTCCTTTAGCTCACATTAACCTTGTGTCTGGGGGGTGATCCAGCTTGTCATTCTCTTTTGCAAGGGGTCACCGTGAGTCATGGGCTTGACTTGATGGCATATAATAATAACTGCCTATGTCTAACTGCATGGTTGAATAAGTGCTTAGTATGGGGCCATGGCATCTGTAAAGTACTGTGATTTCTTTACTCAGTTTATTCCTAATCCTCTCAACCCACCTACGTTTGTTCCCTAGTTTAATGACATGGGCACTGATGCCAAGTGGCCTTCTCAAGGTCGCACAGCAGTCAGTGGTGAAGCAAGGCTTGGTGGGGGTGGGGGTGGGTGGGTGCCAGAGGCAGGAAAATTTCTAGTGATTACATTGCTACAGTTTGGTACTGGATGTAAGTACAGGAAAAGGAAGGCATCCACACACCATGCCACCAATCCATAATTGCTGTTGTTGTTGTTGTCATTGTTTTTTGAGAGGGGTGTATTTTATTTTATTTTGAATAGTTTTATTGGGGGCTTGGACAACTCCTAGCACAATCCATACATATATCTACTGTATGCAAAGCACATTTGTACGTTTGATGCCATCATCATTCTCAAAACATTTTCTTTCTACGTAAGCCTTTGGTATTGGCTCCTCCTGTTTCCACTTCCTCCATGCTCCCCCCTCCCTCATGCACCCTTGATAATTTATAAATTATTATTATTTGACAATTGTTGTTTTAGGGCTAAGGCAGGGGAAAAAGAGATCACATTTTGAAATACCAAGACCAAACAATGAAGCCTTTTTGTTCCTTTCTTCTTCCGGGATCCCCGTGCAGCTTCTTCAGAGGAAGTGAATTGATGCATGCTGACTCAGCTCTTATCTAAAAATCTTCTTTGGCTCAGTTTTCAACTCTGCCCCCTTGCTACAGCTCATCTCCTGACTTCCTTTGTCAGGCTCTGTGGACCCGTCGGCAATCATCACACAATGGCTGCTTTTAGGAATCACACAGCCAATGATCATTCATTCCTCTCTGCTAAGTCATCCATCTCTTCTGGTTATGGTGCCTGCACACTGCCTGGCATGTTACAATGTTCATCGTAAAGGGTTTGCATTTTAAGGGAAAAATAACCATAGCTTAAACAAAAACAGGTGTTCATTGTATCAAAAAATTTGTCTTCATAATCTTAAATGGCATACATTTAAAAAAATATATTCACCTAAACCTATTTTTTGTTTCTCGTTATTCTTGTACACATTTAAATGCTACAAATGAAGAAGAATGACTATTAATTGAGACTTCCTTCTTTAAAAAAGGAGGGATAAGAGGACTGGGGATAAGGAGGGGAGAGGAAGGGAAAAGAGGGATACTGGTCACAATGATTTACATATAAACATACACCCCTCTCCGGGGGGAAGAACAAAAACCACAGGGGAAGTGAGACAGCGGATGAAAACAATCATAATTTATCATCAATCAAGGGATAGGAGGGTGGTAGGGGGAAGGAAGGAAAATTAGGAGCTGATACTATGTGCTCAATAGAAAGTAAATGTCAGAAATTAACGAAGACAACATATGTACAAACATGCCTGATGCCATGAATATATGGATGGTAATGAGATTTGTAAGAGTCCCCAATAAAATGATCTTTTAATTAAAAGGGGGGCAAGGAGGGAATTTGCTCTTTGATGACTTGCAATTAATGCCACATAAATCAGAAACTACATAGTATCATGCTCAAGAAAAAGAGACATTTTACTGTAATGCAAGATGCTTGCCCCATGAGGAAAGCAAGCCACCAAAAGTCTTCTTGACTACTACTAAACAAAAGGGTGACCACCTGGGGTGATGCGCTGACAAGGGCCCTGAGGTCCTGTTGCCAAATAGGTGTCACTTAAATCCAATCATGAGAAAACACCAGACAAAAATGAATGGTGTCTCCCCCTCCTCCCAAACAGTCAAGGACAAGAAATACAAAGAAAGGTGGAAGAACGGGGCCAGATAAAAGAGAATAAAGAGGTATCGACAGTCAAATCAACACTGTATATGATTCTGGATTGTATTCTGGAAAGGTCCCATAAAAATACCAAAAAAAAAAAATTAGCCATAGATGACCCCGGCAGGGCAACTGACAAAATTAGAACAAGGACTGAACATCAGAGAATAATTTCATCAATGTTAAATGTGCTGACTTTGATCATTGTGCTTGCTCTTAGAACACATTCTCTGAAGTCGTTCCAAAAATGGGGCATAATGATTCCCACTTGTTCTCCTGAAGTCATCCCAACCTGCCGAGTCATGTATAACCTTGTAAATTCCACAGCTTGCCCAAGGAAACTATCCTTAGGCTGTGAGATGTTGTCACAAGATGTTACAATATTAACCTCATATATGGTCCATAATTAACGTGCCCTTTGTTCCTGATAACCTGACTCTTTTGAGGACTTTTCCTTTGGGGAAAATATCTCATCAATGCAAGGATGGGCTATGACTGGACCTGACTCGCTGAATATTTGCAGGAAGAATAGTCACAATCTTCAGGTCACCCCTGAACAAAAGTACTTTGGTAAAGGAACCAAAAGTCTTGGGAGTGATGTCACCAGACATATTCAGAAAGCATTTGAAAATGAAGGGCTTAATAAGCCAGATCCTGTCAAGAATCATATGCCCATCTGAATGTGTATTCATGAGTATTCCTGTGAAATCTATTGCATTTTGATAAGCTCCTCAATTTACTTCCTGGCATGGGTGTAGAAAACTGCAAACTCCCTTTTTTCAGGAGCTTGTTTTGGTTACTCTAGACCTGGCTTACTCCTGGTTTGATCAACCAAAGTAAAGTGTGGGGGTCAAATGCGTGGGGGTCGAGTGACCCTTTCACAGGGGTCACCCAAGATTCATAACAGTAGCAAAGTGATGCTGATGAAGTAGCAGCGAAAATAATGTTGTGGTTGGGGGAAAGCACAACATGAGGAACTGTATGAAAGGGTAGTGACATTAGGAAGGTGGAGAATCACTGCACTACCCTTTCATTCCATCTCTGTCTTGTTTCCTAAGCCATGCAGAGGGAGACCGGGGTTGCTAACATGCCGATCATTCATACATATGTTTGTGTGTGTGAACCAAAAAAATGTAATAAAGCCAATGGAGAGAAATGCCAATAATTGTTGAGTTTTGGTAAGTGGTAGATGAATTCTTTATACTGCTTTTGCAACTTTTCTGTGCCTGTGTTTAAAACTATATCAAAATAAAAAGTTATTCAAAAAAGGGAGGCTTCAACGAGGCCTCAGGGCCAAGAAGAGTTCTGATGCTAGGCCAGTCCAGCCTAAAGGAACCTGTGTATGAAGGGGCTACAGCAGCTACCTGCAAGACTGTGGTACAAAGGGGGTTATCACCCGCCCCTCCTCCCACGTCCCTGACATCTGGGACTTTGACCTTTCTTTTTTAATTAACTTTTGCTAAGAAGCATTTAATAATTTTTAAAAAGGAAGAAAAAGGGACAAAATATAAGCCTATTTCCCGTGCCTCGTGGGTTTCTGGGATTGTCATCCCAGATTGTCATCCCTTTTTGTTGAGCTTGTTTCCAACTCTTAATAAAGGATTGAAACTACTGCCTTAAAAAAAAGTTATCCAAGAATAGTAAACATATCAAAAGTAGAGGAATATTAGAACGAAAGGGGGGGGGGTAGAGAATGCTCCCAGAAGAGTAAAAAACATTTTAATATCTCATAGTTTACAAGTGTTGTAGGGTACAAAAGAGACCCCAAATCTCCAATATAAATTAGAAGCACAGTTATTACACCTGAAATAAGAAAAGACAAATCATCTAAATGAGGAAGATCATTAGCACGAGATTATAATGACATCCAAAACGTTGGCAGGGATGAGGGGACTTGAGTAGGTAAAGGAAACTGTCATAAAAGCATGATTACATCACAGTTACAGGTGGGACTACAGAATCAGGAACAAAACCATGAATGGGCTCAGACAGGAGTTAGATAGAGGAGTTTACAAGATTGGTCAGGGTCTTCTGACCAAGGCAATCAAAGCATCACTCAGGACTGAGTGATCCCAGTATTGCAGGCCCCATCAGGGACACACCTAGACAAACCCATAAAGCCAACTACTCCTCCCTGGGCTGGTGATAAAGATAATCCACTTTAATGCACTCTACCTACCTACAAGACTGTTCCCATCCCTGATTAATGGTCAAAAGGAATTCAGTGAATGTGTAATCCACTGTGGGAGCTCTGAAGATGGATTTTGAGTTTTCACCATTATCCTTAGCCATCTGCAAGCCTGATGCCAAGAATTTAAACACTGAAGCGCAAGCAAGCTTGATTTAAGGAAATATATTCTGGCTTTTGAAGTACAGAGTTGAGGAAAAAACGGATCTCAGATACCAGTTTTTAAAAAGGGTTGAAAAGAAAGGGTGAGTATATTGAAGGGAAATGCTTTGAAAGAGCAATCCAAAGGGTCCTTCGCTAGTCTAAAAGGCCCAGACATGATTTTGATATTTTCAGTCCATTATTCATAGATTTAAAAATAAAAACAAGAATGCATGCTCTTCCCTCAGGAGGCTCGTGCCTCATCTTGTCTCGTCGGTCTCCACTAGGCCTCCAGGTGGGTACCTCACATTCGTTGACAACATTGGCATCTAAAGGACCTCAACACCTATCTCATGCTGACTGCAACTTTGGCTTCTCTATAGGTAATGTGACAACTCCCCATCTCAGTTCCTTGCCGTCTCAATGCCTGTAAATCTGGATATGGGGGTGGTGTTGATCAAGGAAGTATGAAGATAAGGCAGGCATATTTAAAGGGAATGGGACGACTCAGACACGTGTGACATGCCAGTTATTTCACCACATCAAGGCCTTCAGTCTGTGGCTTCTTCACTCTATCATTGTACTGCTGTTTAAATTCTGAGCACTAGGTTTGTGGTGCGGGCTCTTGTGGCACAGTGGATTATGATTTCATCTGCAAACTGAAAGGCCAGCAGTTCAAAACTACCAGGGGAGATAGTCAAGGCATTCTACTCTCATAAAGAGTAAAATATGGGAAACTCACAGGGGCTATTCTACCCTGTCCTATAGGGTTATTAAGAGTTGAGATAGGGTCTGCTCAGACCATATAGGAGCAAATTAAAAGGGAAGAAGAAAGAGAGGGACTGAGCCCCAGTGGCGTAGTGGTTGAGTGCGGGACTGCAGCCCAGCAGCGGCTCTCCAGGAGCAAGGCTGGGTAGCTCCCATGACCACCAAAGGACAGTGATGCCCCTCCCCCAAAAAGAAGAAAGAGAGAGAGTGGACCAAATCCTGGACCACTAAGCCCAAGTGCGACATTCCTGTTCAGAGCAGCCAATGCACAGAGAGGACAGTAGGATCAGACCTACCATGAGACACAGCATCCCCTCACTGGTCCGTAGCACTACAGGAGACAGCACTGGATATGCAGTGCGTGAATTGCGCCTAGGCTGACCCACACCCAACACCCCACAGCCCACACTGGGGCAAAACATGAAGGAAGGGCAACAGAGCAACAAGGGGTGCAAACAACGAAGTTTCTGAGAAATTCTCAAAATAGATTTTGGGGACAAGACATGGCACCTCATCAGTCTTGATGTGAAAACATTCATAAGGGTGAACACAAATACCTGGAACTATTTATTGGCTTCCCCCACCCCAACCCCAGGGCTATCTATATAAGATGGGCAGGAGAAACAATGGGACCAATGGTTTGGGTCTGGGGGATATGGGAGATGGGGAGGTGGGAGAAAAAAAAGGGGGAACCAACAAACCCAGGGGCAAGGGAATAACAAAAGATTTAAAATCAATGAGGAGGAGGGCGTGGAATGCCTGGTGAAGTTTGATCAAGTGCAATGTAACTGAGAGGAATTACTGAGGTCAAACATGACACTGGGACAGAAGGAAAGTAAAACAAAATAAAGAAATAACTAAGAGGTAAAAGACATTTATAGAGGTATAAATCCAGGCATGTTCGTGTATAAATATATTTATACATAACAATAGGTATATAAGTCTATGTACATATATTTATATGTTAAGTATTGAGGTAGCAGACATGCATTGGATCTCTATTCAAGTACTCCCTCAACATAAGAAAACTTTGTTCTATTAAACTGGCATTCTATGATGGTCACATTCCTGACAAGATTGCTGAAGACAAAGCAGGTGCATAAGGAAATATGGTTACAAAAGCTGATGGTGCCTGGCTAACAAAAGGTATAGCATCTGAGGTCTTAAAGGCCTGAAGATAAACAGAGGCTATCCAGCTGAGAAACAGCAAAGCTCACATGGAAGAAGGAAAGCAGTAGTCTGTGTGATCACAAATTATCCACAGGATCAAGTATCAGGTATCAGAAACCCCCAATCATATCAATGTGAATAGTGAGATGGGTTAGTCTTCAAAGACCATATGTAGACCATATGTAGACAATTGGATATCTCTTCATAAAAGAGTCTCAGGGAAGGGGCGAGCCAGCCAGGATACAGTATAGCACCAATAAAACATACAACTTTCCTCTGGTTCTTTAATGTTCCTCCTCCTCCATCACGACCCCCATTCTGTCTTACAAATCAGACTAGACCAGAACCTGTACACCGGTACAGATAAACAGAATCCAGGACAGATAAACCTCTCAAGAATAGTAATGGGAGTATTAATACCATAGGGTAGAGGGGAGGGGAAAGGTGAGAGGAGAAAGGGGAAACCAATCGCAATGATTGGCATATTAGCGCACATACACACACACCCCAGGGTGGGAAATAGTAGAAACGTGGGTGAAAAGAAACAGTAGAGGATGTAAGATATGAAAAAATATATAATTTATCATGGATTCATGAGGGTGGGAGGGTGGAGGAGGGAGGGAAAAAAAGAGGAGCTGATAGCAAGGTCTCAGGTAGAAAGTAAATTTGAAAAGATTGATGACAACATCTGTACAAATGTGTTTGACACAATGGTTGGTTATAAGAGCTGAAAGAAGCCCCATTAAAATGATTTACTAATGTATAAATAAATAATATATATTTATTTTAAGGAGTCATAATGGATGGAATGGCAGTGAGTTTGTTTGGTTTTTGGATGGGCAAGGTGAACAATATTTGATTCAGACAGTATGTGTTTGCTATCCCAGGGAGGGGCAGTCTTGCTCCCAGGAACTTGTCTGTGTGTGCTGTTGATGAACACTGGGACAGCAGTCTAATGGTCATGAGTCATACCTTCAAAGAAAGTGGTCAAAGTGCCCTGAATCAATGCTGTAAGCTTTTAAAATCTGTAATAGTGTACCTATTCCACTCAGAATATGACAGGGGGAAAGTTGCCTCCTCTCACTAAAGTTGACCAAAGAGAGGTGGATGACAAATATCTTTCAGGATCTTCATTTCCTTTTTTTTTTTTTGGATCTATATTTCCTAATCAGGCATGACTCAGAATGAGAGGAAACAGCTACAACCATTCATTACTCATCCAAAATGTGAACTATGTGAAATGAGTCTAAGAAAATGAGAAGCTGTCAAAAATGAAATAGAATGCATGAAGATTTAATCCTAGGTATTAGGAAGCCGAAATGAACTGGTATTGGCTATGTCGAATCGGAGAATCATATGGCTTAGAATGCCAGAAGTGACAAATTCACGAGAAAGTGTTAGGTTTGGGGGATGGTCTTCTTTGTTTTTGCTTCTCAACATTGAAAGGATTCACACAGCAGAAGCACTTTTGTAATACAAGTGACTTTTATGCAGGAAAGGGAAGTTTCGGGTATCACAGCCTCAGCACATGCTATCTCTGGGGAGCGGGCAAGACCCCATGGTAGGGGCCATGGGAAAGTTCATGACTGAAAAGGGCTGCTACAGGAGACTGCAAAAGAGAACATAGAAAAATGGCTATCAAGATAAATCCACAGAATCAAAAGAAGGGTCCTGGAACCTCCCCCCAAAAAGAAGAGAGTGCAAACCCTGAAAATCAGAGCAAGAACATGAGAGAGATCCCGCCCAACGACTTGCAATTCCTCCGATTCCCAAGTGGAGGATGGGCATTGGTTGAGGGTCCTGGCCATTCTTAGTGACTAAGTTAAGTTGCATCTGTGAAATGATGTCACTGGTGCTTAGAGTGTGCCCAGGTTGACCTTCACCTGTGCCTAGGTGACCTAGGTCTGTGCATACCCAGCGATGGATTGTCCTCTTAGGTACCTAATGTGTGCCTTCCCAACCTCTTTATTGTGGCTTAGCCAGCTAATTTTTATTTAGCATAGGCTTTTGGTGGAGACAACCCTCTCTCTATCCCTGAACTTCCTACCTATCAGAAAGGTGTTGCATTCATTGTCAAAAGGAACATTTCAAATACACCTTGAAACACAATGTTGTCTGTGATGGTATACGCCTACGGGGAAGTACACTGATACAATTATTAAAATTTATGCACCAACCACACTAAAGCTAGTTATGAAGAAACTGAAAAATTCTATCAACTTCTGCGGTCTGTAATTGATCACACACACAATCAAGATGCATTGATGAATGCATCCTGCACATTTGATAATTGTCTCTTAAAAACACCAGAGACACACATCATCCAGACGAGATCAAAATTGCATTTGCGATTCACAAAGGGGAAGCCAGATAAATAGGACATGAAGTAAAGGAAACCATCACAAATTTATAATTGATCATAGAGCAACATTACAGTTATAGGTGGGACTGCAGTGACAGAAAAAAAAAACATGATTTGGACATGCACATTATGTTCGATAGAAGAAAAGGCCTTACAAGATTGGTCCAGAATCTTCCAACAATACAGTCAGTGTGAGACTCATAGGGTATGATCTGTGACCATGTGACCCTTGTACTACCCCCAGTAAGGTGACCTCCATCAAAGATGAACCCAGGCAAACCCCTGAGAGACTGACTTTCGCTGGGCTGGTTTGGAGAGGACTGGAGATCAACCCATTTTTCAAAACACTCTATCCAAGGGTCATATGATCTACATCCTTGGTTAATGATCAGAAATAATCCAATGGATGCTTAATCTACTTGAGGATCCTGCGAATGGATTTTGGGCTGTCACTGTCACCCATAGCACTTGAGAAACCAGGGTGCTCAGAATTTAAGCTCTAATACAATATGAAGAAGAAAGACTCAACATAGAGCCTTTACTGACTGAACTGAGGCCTACTTCAAAGCTGCCAGTGCCCTTGGACTGAGGACTGGGGTACTCAGATGGGATAGCACACCAGAATGGACCTTTGGGGGAACACCCGGCCTAGTAAGTGTTCAATGAAAAGGTACCCAGAATCACCATGCTTTGATGTCCCCTTGCATTGATTGTTTTGAACTGTTGGGCAGGGTTCTGCATGAGTAAGAATTGCTACAGGAAGTTTTCCCCTGGCACCAGTGCTCACGCTCAGGGTAAACAGAGCTTAATCAATTGGGAGATCAAACTGTGCAGGGCAACAACTCATAGGTTGCAGCTCCCAGTGGAACTGCACTCGAAAAGATTCCTCATACTGACCTAGTCTTGAGTTCTGTGTCACTGGAAAAATTGTTGATGTTATCAATGCAATCGCCTTAGGCATACCCCAGGGGGATGACTGATCAAAGCTCTTCTTTTTCATTCCTTTGGGTTTTTGTTTTCCTGCTTCTTTTTTTTTTTTTTGGGGGGGGGCGGTGGTAATGGTGGTTGATTGGTTGCTATTAATATTGGTTTTATGGGGTTTTTATTTTGTCATGATATGATGGATTCTGGGTGCCCACTTAATGCTAGCCCCAATCCAAAACAGTTCTGATAGCATGGCCCAGCTCAATATTCACCCTAAAATGATCACTGAAGGAAAGAGACCAAAAGGGTGAGCAATAAACAGGGGAGCTCTCCCTCCTGCCAGCCCCTCTGGCTCGGTCCCTGGCTCACCCCAGGGCTCTCAACTTCCAATCTTTCTGCCCACACTGTGCCTGGACCCGGCTGTTGAGATCATGGCCGCCTGGGAGGGACTTTGCATACATTTACATACAATATTTTACATACATTTTTGCACATCATTCAACCTGCGAAGTAACTTTGAGGAGCCCTGGAGGAGCCCTGAACATGTGTTGGGCTGCTAGCGTAAGGCCAGCACTTCCGAACAACCAGCTGCTCCGAGAGAGAAAGGAGACATCTGGTCTGGAAACCCACAGGGGCAGTTGTGTTCTATCCTGCTGGATGGCTAAGGAGTTCGAATCAACTTGATGGCAGTAAGCTTTGAAGTAGGGAGTCAGGTCTGTCTTCCTAGTCTGACTTGGTCTGGAAGCCCTGGTGACAGCTGTTCTTGATCCTAGACACATGCAAGCCTCCAGTGGCAGTTGGCTGGGGGCCGAGGGCGAGTTGCACTGGATGGAATGGAACCCACTGCTCCATGTGGAAGGTGAGCAGCCTACAGCGTGTTCATGTGAAACGAAGCCAAAATAGGACAAAGACTAACCCACAAGGGAGAAAAGTCAGCCTTCTCTTGTTTAAAATGCCAAACTTACTGCCACCGCCTTTTCTCCTTCAAGGAGTTTTTCTTGAGCTGTTGCCTGGAGGTTGTCCTCGTCTTCGGTCTCCAGGCTTCAGCTGCAGCTCCTCATGATGTGAAAGATGCTGTTGATGGTGGACTTCTTCTCTGAGTTCTTTAAGTCATTTTGTCCCACTGCACGAAATTGTCTGCTGTAATCTGCTACAAACCACAAAGAAAGAGATAGAGCATTTGCTGGAATGACTTAACATAATATGTCTGGACAACCTACTTGTCCGGAGAGACAAACCATCATTATGCACCATGTGTGCATATTTTACTGGAAGGTAAAAAAAATGATCACTGAAGATAAGAGTGGTATAGCAAAGTGTAGTGAAGAAAGTAGATGGTGCCCATATAGTGTCTGGGGTCTTAAACTTTATATTCAAACAAGCAGCCATCTAAGCAAGGAGTCAACCAAGTTCAAAAGGAGTAAGTACACCAGCTTGTGCGATACAGTGATGACAATAACGAAACTCAAATATGATGAAAAAATGTATCATAGCTAAAATGATGAATTTCCAATTGGTAGAAGGTTATGGAGGGCAGTGGGAGCCCAAAACCCATTTACAAAGTAACTAGTTAGATTAAGCCACTGACATACCACCACTAGTCACAGGCAAGGAACTTGAACAGTTTTATTGTCAGACAAAGATTATTGTAAACTTGAAACTTGGTCAGCCGATCTCTCTCTTGACCCAACTAGAATTTTTTGGAAACAATTTTATTGGGCATATAACTCACAATCATATTAAGAAGAGTTGTACAATAACCACCCCAATCAATTTGTGAGCATTTTATTTTCACTGTTATTAGCAGCCTCTTTCCCCTCAGCCTTCCCTGTCACACCCCAATAAACCAGTAATCCAGTTACTGTCTATAGATTTATCTATCTTGAATTGTATGTACAGGAAGACATCCCCAAACGAAAAAAAACCAACAACAATAATAAAGTAAAACAGAGACAAATCTCTAGTTTAAAAAGCAGAATAAATTAAAAACTAGAAGAAATTTAAATAAGTAAAAATGGAGATAAACCTAATACATTTTAACCTAACCGCATCCAAAATGCCAAATTGGAATTTGTTCTAGGGTCAAGTATTTCATGTTTGTTCTATGACAAAAAAATTCTCTGGCTTTTAAATATTGATAGTGGACTTCTCTTTCTTATTCATTTTTTGCTGCTGGATTTGAACCTTTAACCCAGTGGGCCAGAGTGCTGTGCACAACCACTACGCCACCAGGGCTCAGACCCATTCTTTGTATTTTTATAATATTATTATTACTTTATTCTTGACAATTAATTTTGTTTTTTATTGTTCTGTTGGGTTTCCCAGATTCTGAGTCACAGAAAAAGTAGATGCGTAGTGATAATAACTGATGCAAGGGTTTATAGAGGATGGGGGGGGCATGGAGGTAGAAAGGGTGAGGGAATTTGGGGAGTTAAAACAATGCAGGAGGGCTGAGGCCAGGGGCATAATGGTTGAGTGAGGGACTGCGGCCCACTGACTTGGCGGTTTAAATCCAGCAGCAGCTCTCCAGAAGCAAGGCTGGGCCTCCCACTCCCACCAAAGGGCAGTGATGCCCGAAAACAAAACAAACAAATAAAAAAAAACAATGCAGGAGGGGGGCGGAAGCACTAGATCTCATTTTAAAAGTGATGTAACCATGGAAGTGTATGATATGGGAATACTATATCAAGAAAACCATAAAAAAAAAGAAGAAACCTAATGTGTGCAATGGTTATCATAGGTGAAATAGAAAGTTATTATATAGGGAGCATTGAGTTTACGTCAATGGTGGTAGAATAATTTGAAAATGATATGAACAATGGTTGTACAACACAAGGAATACAATCAAAGGCATTGGATTATGTAAGTAAAAGTTGTGGAATTAGAGAATATTTTGTTTTGTATATTTTTGCCACAATTAGAAAAATAATTTGTCTGAATAGCAATGAATACAAGGAAGAAAAAATGGTCTAGAATTGAATATGGTAACAATTGCTCAACTCTTTTTGATATAACTGAGCTATTGAATTGTATGACATGGATGAAGTGCTAATAAAACTGTTAAAAAAGAAGAAGGAACATTGGTTAGAAAATATGGCCTTGGTGAAAGAAGCTAAAGGTCTCATGACAGTCTTTGGCAAGACCAACAATATCTTCATGACAAATATCCTTTTTCAACAACATAACAGGAACTTTAGACACAACCCTGGCTAGACCAAATATGCAGGAATCAAATTGACTACGTCAGCAGGAAGAAATGAAAGAGAAGCTCAATATTAGCAATCCAAACAAGACCAAGGGCCAACTATGGAACAGGCCATTGTACTAGACTTTAAATTTTGAGCATCCTGATTTGCTCTGCATGGCAATGACAGCTCAAAACCCATTTGCAGAGTCCCTGCATCGATTAAGCCTCCATTGAATGATTTCTGATCATTAACTAAGGATCTAGGAGCCCTGGGGGACTAGCAGTTACGTGTTGTGCTGCTAACCACAAGATCAGCAGTTCAAAACAACCAACAGCTCTGAGGAAGAAAGACAAGTCTTTCTACTCCCATAAAAATATTACAGTCTGTGGTTGTGCGTGGGACTGTGGCCCACTGGGATGGAGGTTCGATTCCAGCTCCACGGAGCAAAGCTGGGCCTCCTACTCCCACCACCTGAGGGCAGTGATGCCCCCCCCCCAAAAAAAAACAAAAAAAATTACAGTCTGGGAACAGATTCCAAGGATTGACATATAACCGCCTCCCTGGGGGTCGGACCACAGAAAAGTGGGTGAAGGGAGATGTCGGACAGTGGAAGACATGAAAAATAATAATTTATAAATTTATAAATCAAGGGTTCGTGGGGTGGGGGAGAGAAGGGGAAAATGAGAAGCTGCTATCATGGGCTCGAGTGGAAAGCAAATGTTTTGAGAATGATGACGGCAACAAATGCACAAATGTGCTTGACACAATGGAAGGATGAACGGATTGTGTTAAGAGTTGTATGAGCCCCAAATAAAATGATTAAAAAAGAATGATAGCCTTTGCACACACACACAAATGCAGTTGTAAAAATCCACAGGATCAGCTCTACGGGGTCATTATGAGTGAGAATTGACTCAGTGGCAGGGAGAACCAAGGCTTCAGATAACCTTGGCGTTAGCGGAGTGCGTCAGAAAGTAGATTATTTCTCTTAGGGCTTGCTTGGGTCCATCTTCGATGAGTCGCATCATATCCTCTGAATCTTGCCCTAACTGCCTTGGTCAGAAGGCCCTGGGGCAATACTGTAAGCCATTCCTTCTATCTAACATAATGTATGTGACCCAATCATGGTTGCTTTCCTGCTTCTGTAGTCCCTCCTGTAACAGTGATGTTGCTCTGCCACCAATCATGACTTTGAGAGTTTCCTTAGGTCCATGCCTTATTATTTTTCCCAACAGTTTTTTGGCATCACTGCCCTCTGGTGGTGGGAGTAGGAGGCCCAGCCTTGCTGCTGGATTTGAACCTCCAACCCAGTGAGCTGCAGTCCTGCGCACAAGCACTACGCCACCGGGGCTCAGCCAACAGTTTTATGGACACAAAATTTACCTATCATACAATTTAATTGTTCAATAATTCGATCCTATCAAGGAGAATTGTACGATCATTACCACACCAATTTTAGAAAGAACAGCTTCCTTTTCCCTCAAGGTCCATGCCTTATTTGGCTAGCTTCCTGATCTCCCACATGTTCGAGCAGTCTTGTGCAGTAGAACTGTCTGATGTTCCCACGTGTGACCTCTTGGCGGCTGCTTCCTTGAGCACTGGCTGTGAACCCAAATAAAGTGGAAATCCCTGACGAGTTCAATCTCTCCCTCAGTGTCATGATATCGTCTGTCCAGTGGTGAAGATGCTGTGGCTTTCTGGACTCTGAATGGCATCCGCATCCTTGAAGGTGGCATGTGGTCTGATTTTCATCAGCATCCACATTTTTCTTCTCCTTCTCCTTCTCCTTCTTCTTCGACTGGGCATGACTATACTCGGTGTAGCCCTTAGCATGGGTCCGGAGGGTCTGAGACGGTGTAGTGCCATACGAACTCATCCTTCGCCTGGCGGGACATGGAAGTCGACCCTGATCCGAGCAGACCCCAGGCCTCCGCCTGCTCCACACCGCTCCCTCCCCTCCATGCCTGCCTTCACCAGTCCCCGCCCAGTCTGGGCCTGAGCCCTTCATTCTCTAGCTTCCTGAATTGTATCATCAGATGCCATTTTTATCTCATGCTCATGGCCTTCTTTATCTGGATAATAAATGGCTTTGACTCTTATAAGACTTAATAAAACTTTTCCTTAAATTATATTTCAGATTGGAGTCTCTTTAGGTCCCTAAAACACCATTAATCGCTCCTCTGAAAGTTTATGTTGCAGTTGAAGAAAAGCGAAACACGTCCAAAAGAGCGTAAATAAATCTTTAGCCTATCCCACCTGCATTTTGAGAAAATCTCAAGAATAGATGTGACACTCTGAACACTGACAAAAGACCTGGTGAGTTGTGGAATAACATCAAGGGGATCACATGTGAGGAAAGCCAAATGTCATTAAAAAGACAAGAAAGAAAGAAAAGATAGAGGTGGGTATTAGAAGAGTCCACGGATATTGACTTGCTCTTGAATATTGAGTAGCTGAAGTGCATGGAAGAAATGAAGCAAAAGAGCTGAATAGAAAATTTCGAAGGGCAGCTCTTATAAAAGTAAAATACAATAATAAAATGTTCAGAGACCTGGAGTCAGAAAGTTAAAAGGAAGCAGACACAGTGAATATCAAAATGAAAGAACTGAAGACAAGCACTTAAGCCTAGAGTAGAAGTATTGAAGAATTCTATGGACTATGGAGCCGGAGGTGAGCACCAGATCACCCCACCTGCTGGTTCTTCCAGCAGTCTGGACCCAGAGCCTTCTATTTTTTTCCCTCAGACCAGTGCTCCCGGTTCTCTCCAAGGTGGAAAATCCCAAGATGGAAAAACGCAACAGTGAAAACGAAGGATAGCACGAAAAGCAAGGCAAGGTGGAAAACAAAGAACAACCACAAACCAAGGAAAAGCCAGAAGCCACTGGCACTTCAGGAGATGAGGAAAAGTTAGGACATGAAGGAAAGACAGAAAAGAAGGGACAGGTAGATGAGGAGATGCCAAAAGGATAAGGAAAAGGCTGAGGGTGAGGGGAAACCCAAAGAAGAAAAACCAGCAAGTGAAACCAGGGCCACAGCCATGTTCCCAACTCAGGATGATGCACCCAGAAAATGAAAAAAAACAAAGCAACAAAGGTCTGGTTGAGGCCCCAGGAGATGTATTTGAATAATGAGGAGCTGATAAGAGAATTTCCTGATGTGGTGAGGATGGACAATGAGGTGAAAACAATCCAAACAGCAATTGGGGGACTTTATGTGGATACGAAGAAGCTTGTAGAATTCCTTCCACCTCAGGGATGCAGGCATGCAAAGGCTGAAGGGCCCAACAGAGAGACTTTGAAGATATTCCTTATGTGTAGCGTCTCAGAGCTTCACTTAATGTGTCTGATTGGAACACGATCAACCCTGCTGCCTTCTTCCTTGCATTCCTGGCAGACATTTGCCAGGCTCAGTGCTTTAACCTTATGCTGACACTTGACTTTGAGCATTGCTCTAGGTCTCAATTATCTTTTAACCAGACTATAACACTCTGTGTTTCAGTAGGGGATTTTCACCCATCACCTGAAAAAAAAATGGTTGTGATGCATTCTCAAATTAAACAGCTTGCACACACACACACACACACACAAATAAAAAGAAACAGAATGGAGAAACAAAAGTGGGGGGAGGAGTGGATAAAAGAGGAGCTAATATCAAGGGCTTAAATAGAAAAAAATATATTTTGAGAATGATGATGGAAACAAATGTGCAAATGTGCTCTGCATACAATAGTTGGATGTATGGATCGTGTTAAGACCGAAGTGGAGGGAGGATGTTTTGAGAGTGATGATGGCAACAAGTGTGCAAATGTAGCCTACATACAATTGACGCATGTATAGATTGTGATGGGAGTTGTATGAGCCCCCAATAAAATGATTTCTAAAAAAAAGAGGGAAAAAGAGGAGCTTATACCAAGGGCTCACATAGAAAATATTTGGAAAATAATATGGCAACATGTGTACAAATAGGCTTGCTACAAATGATGTATTGAATGTCATAAGAGCTCTAAAAGCCCCCAATAAAATCACTGGGAAAAAGTTGTATGAGCCCCCAGTAAAATTATTTTTAAAATAAAATAAAAGGCTACAACAAGAATAAAAATAAGAATTACACCTGGGGTCTTAAAAAAAGGGAAGGAATATACAGTCATTGTACCAAGAAGAATTGTTTGGCGCTGGACCATTTCCAGAGTAATTATAGGATCAAGATTCACTGATTAAGCTTGACTGAAGGCATGAGCAATAATGGGCTCAAACCTGACAGCCATTGTGAAGAGGATGCAGGGTCAGGCCGGATTTCATAGTGGTGTGCATAGGGTTGCTATGAATTGGAACCCACTTAACTTGTCAGCACAAAACAGCAACATTTGCTGATTGCTGTCCACAATGACGCGGCTGATTCATGATTTTTAAAAGATTGATTTCGCTTTGAAGTAAAAAGCATGCTACCCAAAACATATATTCGTCCAAGTCATTAATTTGTGTCAATTTAGCATTATTAACCTTGGATTCAAAGAGTCATAGTGTGATTTGAAAAGCAATTCTAGATTTATTAAGTTAAATTAAAACTTCAGATTTTTCTTATAGCATTATCGGTCTCTTGGCTAAGATCAAGTGTAGCATTATTAGCAATTTACATCATGCTGTCTATTATAGTGCTGTGGGTTCAAATACATAATAGCCACTATGATGTCTTGAAATTTAGAAGAGTTGATGGTTCCAGAGAGACACGGGAGAGAAGGGGGTGGGGGGAGGAAAGGGGATGTCAACAAACCCAGGGACAAATTGTATGTTTCTTTGTAAAATATATTTTCATGTTTCCTTAGTCTTTTTAATTATTATTATTAATAACTTTTTGGCTGCTCTTACACCTTTTATCACAATCCACACATTCATCCAAAAGTTATATGTTTCATCATTGCTACTGTGCACCCTGTCTGGCTCATCTCCTCGTCAAGACCCTTCTGTAAGGGTACGTCCAGTCAGCTACAGATGGGCTTTGAGTCCCCGGTCTGTACTCCCCCTCATTTACAATGATATGAATTTTTGTTCTTTGATGCCTAATACCTGATCCCTTCAACACCTTATAATCACACAGCCTGCTGTGCTTCTTCCATGTGTGCTTTGTTGTTTCTCAGTTAGATGGCTGCTTGTTTATCTTCAAGCCTTTAAGACCCCAGAATCTGACAGGTCTTAAAGGCTTGAAGATAAACAAGCGACCACATAGTTCAGAAGCAACAAAGTCTAAATGGATGCACACCAGTCTGTGTGATCAGGAGATGTCAATGGGATCAGGTATCAGGCATCAAAGAACTAGAAAAAGAATCATATGGGCTGAGCTCTGGTGGCATAGTGGTTGTGCGTGGGACTGTGGCCCACTGGGTTGGAGGTTCAATTCCAGCTCCCAGGAGCAAAGGCTGGGCCTCCTACTCCCACCACCTGAGGGCAGTGATGGCTGAAAAAAAAAAAGAATCATATGAGGGGGAAGGTGAAGTGGAGACCCAAAGCCAAGTAGACAATTGGACATCCCCTCATAGACGGATCACAAGGAAGATATGAGTCAGTCAGGGTGTAGTATAGCACCAATGAAACATAGAACTTTCATCTAGTTCTTTAATGCTTCCCCGCTCCTGCCCACTATCATGACCCTAATTCGACCTTACAAATCAGACTAGACCAGAACAGATACACTGCTACAGATAAGAGTTAGAAGCATAGGGAATCCAGGATAGGTAAAACCTTCAGGACCAACAAAGAGAATAGAGATACCAAGAGAATAAGGGGAAGGTGGGGGGAGAAAAGGGGAATTGATCCCACGGATCAATATATAACCACCTCCCAGGAGGACAAACAACAGAAAAATAAGTGAAGGGAGACAGAGGGAAATCTATGATATAAAAATAATAAGCTATAACATCAAGGGTCCATGAGGGAGGGAGGGTGAGAAAAAGAAGGGCAAAATGAGGAGTCAATACCAAGGGCTCAAGTAGAAAGAAAATGCTTTGAAAATGGTGGCAACATTTGTACAAATGTGCTTGACACGTGGATGAATGTATGGATTGTGATAAGATGCAAGAGTTCCCAGTAAAAGGATTTAATAGTTCTTTAAAAGAGCTCACAACACAGGGACTCCAGGAGAGATACCCTATATTGCTCAGGACCAATCATGAGAGTAGAGCTATCTGGAGAGCAAGTGGAAGTGGGGGAGCGAAAGGAGGAATCAATCAAAATGATCTACATATAACAACCCCCCACAGGTGGAACAACAGAAAAGTGGGTGAAGGGTGACAGCGGATGATGCAAGATATGAAAATAATAATGCATAATTTATCAAGGGTCCATGAAGGAGGGAGGGTGGGGAAGGGAGGGAAGAAACAAATGAGAAGTTTATATCAAGGGCTCAAGTAGAAAGAAAATATTTTCAAAATGATAAAAGATGTACAAACCCCAATAAGATGATTTTTAAAAGAAGAAGAAATTTAGAAGTCTTTTTTTAAATTACAAATCATTTTATTGGGGGCTCATACATCGGTTATCACACTACATGAATAAACATACTGTGCCAAGTGCCTTCACATGTCCGTTGCTGTTATCATTCTCCAAACATCCGCCTTTCCCTTTGAGCCCTTGATATTGGCTTTTCCATCCTTGCCTCTCTTCCCCTGCTCTCCCCTCCCCACCAACCCTCAATACTCGATAAATTATTATTGTTCTGTCTCGTCCCACACTGTCCAACCTCTCCCCCAACCCACTCCCTTGAGGCCCGTGTTTCAAATAGGAGCTTATGTGTATATCCCTGCAGCTGATTCCATCTCACCACCTCACCCTCTCTCCACCTATCCAGCAGTTTCAATTCCACCAGTGACCCGAAGGGGCTCATCCGTCCTGGTTTCCTCATGTCTCCAGCTCCCCTCTTCACCAGTGTGCCTTCTTCAATCCATCTGGACCCGTAAGGTAGAGTTGGGACCATGATAGTTGGGGGGAGGAAGGCTTCAGGAACTAGAAGAAACTTGCATGCATCATCACTGCCAGGCTGCACCCTGACTGGTCTGCTTCCTCCCCGTGACTCCCCTGTAAAGGGGTGCCCAATTACACACTAGTGGGGCTAAGGTCCCCACCCTGCTTTCCCCCTCATTCATAATGATGTGATTCTTGTTCTTTGATGCTCGATACCTGCTCCCT
>PVJH01020750.1:0-40130 GCA_004026705.1 Nesogale talazaci | reverse complement strand
ACCACTATTAAATTATGATTTCTATAACTTTGAGGTATACAGATGTTATATAAATTAAATCATGAAATATTTATCCTTTTCTGGTTAATTATTTCCTTTGGCATATTTTCAAGTTTTTATCCATATTGGGGCTGTGTATTCATTTCTCCTGTGGTAGAATAATATATCATTCTATGTATGTACTGCATATTTTTGTGCAATTTTCTGCTTATGAACATTTTAATATTTTCACCTTTTAGCTATTGTGAATGAACATTAATCTACATGAGAAACCAGAGTCTGGAAGAAAGAAAAAAACAAACAAAACTTAGTGACTGCCTTAGACTAGAGACCCCATCCCCCAGGGCAGCAGCCAAATTGTGATTTCAAATGTGTTTCTATAGATGGTAACTGGGTCATATGGTAGCTTTATATGTAACTGTATGTAGAAATGTCATACCATTTTTCAAAGTACACAACTTTGCATTTTCACCAACAATGTTTTTTATCTCCAAATCCACACAATCATTTACTATTTTTTATTTTTTCTAGTCTTAGCCATCCTAATGAGATGGGTGTGTTACTGTAATGTGGTTCTAACTTCCATTTTCTTATGGACACATAATTTAATGAAACCAGTCCCTGGAGAAAGACAGCTTGATAATATAGTGGGTCAGCAAAAAATTCAGAAAACTCTGATTGCGCTGTATTGACAACATTGAGCTGCAACATGGGGATTGTGAGGTTTCTGGAGTTGGTAATTTCTCAGTTCCCGGCTTCCCATGATGAAAGAATTCATGGTGGAGTTCATTTTCTAAATGAGTTTTGATGAAGGGCAGGGCACGTTTCAGGTTTTGCACATCCAAGGGGTTCACAACTGAGCCTGAACAACCATATGGAAAAGAACATCCACCAAACAGAACCGGGGGAAGGGGAGGGAAGGCTCCCCAAAGGCCAGAAGCCTCCCCCTCTACCTGTAAGAGACCATCTCAGAACATGCTCCCTGCCTTTATACTACCACTCCCTGGTTGGGGGAAGGCCTGGTTCATGGCATTGGTTGATGCTATTGGCTGAATGAGGCTCACCTGGGTGATGTTCTTAGCCTGGGCCTCGTTTGGCCTGTCCAGGTGTACGTTCCATCTGTATGGGGACTTGAGGAACAGCATGTTCAGCTCGAGGTCTTCATGTCTAATGATCTCCTGATTTCTGTCCAACCTTTATGGGGACCTTTACAGGCATAGAACCGACAATGTAACAGGCTTACCCAGAGCAATCATTGTAAGGATGTGCAATACTTAGAAACGTCTTGTTCTTTCATACCGAAACTCATTATGAGTAGAAAATGACTCAATGCCACCTAACAGCAATAGCAACAATGGCTAGTCACATTGATCATCTTTTTAGTTCCTTATGATTTTATTGAAAAATTCTTTAGTAGAGTCCTAGCTTGTCTTATTCTGGAAGCTTCACTGAAACCTGAACAGCAGTGTATTTTAAATACTGGTGCCATGGCTTCCTGATCACAGTAACACACAAGCCACCTCATGAAAACAAGCCGTCAGACAAAAGGTAACTAGAAGAATGTGAAAGGTGGTACCAGTGTCGGTGGTCTTGTGAGTCTTACAGTTCTCCTTTTAAATCTGTCACAGGGCACTTTGAACACACTCTCATGGAGGGCAGATTGAATCCAAGATCAGAATAAAAAGAGATTCCTCACATAGACCGACTAATTGAGGAAGCCCAAACAATCGGTAAAAACTACCAGGGGTCATCACAATAGAAAACCACTGCACCCTGTAAATTCGAAGAGTAAGACTTGACTAGGAAATTTTAAAGGATATAATAATAAAGGAAGCACCACTTGACAAAGAAAAAGCTGTGATTTCCGGAAGAGAGACTCTCTCCTGCTGCAATCTGCCTGCCCTAGAGGTAGCCAACAAAATGAGAAGTTCAGCTTCACTCTCCTCCCCTGCTCTCACAGGACAAAGCCACACTCCACTCACGATCACGGCCAGCAAGTCAACTTTGACTCACCAGGGGCCCTTGCAGGTTTCTGAGACAATAACTGTTTATAGAGGTAGAAAGCCCAGTTTGTCTTCCTTGAAGCTGCTGTGGTTTTGAACTGCCAACCATAAAAATCGCTGCCCAATGTATCACCAGTGTTCCAAAAGCCAATCCTAAGTGGAAGGAAAACAAAATTGGCTGATGCACTTCATAAAAGTTAGTCTTAAGGGAGGGCAGAGTAAGAATGAAAAGCGTGGAGAGTGGAATTCTCACTCTCTTTTGCAGTGCAGGTTACAGCCATTGATAGGAATTAAAAACTTTTTTTTTCTAACAAGAGGAGGAAAAGACTATAAGAGCTTTGGAACAGAAGAAGAAATGTATCTGGGTGGTATTGAAATGATACCAATAAACGTGTGGGCTGTTTTTTATTGTCTGTAGTTCAAGGTGAAAGAGATACACAATGATCAAATGTTGCCCTCATTCATCTGGTTCAATTCTCGGTATTTGCCTGTGACGAAATATGCCTCCAAGTAGGGGAGGAAAATCTTTTCATCTCCTCCTGGAAGCCAGACAGTATATGTTCTCAGTCAACATCCACAATCTTGCTTTTGATGAGGAGCAAAATTGTCAGTGATATTTACCAAGGAGCATGGGGGCAGCAGAACCGGGCAGGGAAACATAGAACAAGTAACAAAGGAAAACAACATATAAAACTCCTTGGGTGGCTTTGACAAAGGATGCCATCCCCTCAGGAGCCACAGTTCCTGAAGTCACAGTGTGACTTTCAATGGACTGAGTGGAAGACATTGAGAGGAATAGAAGGGAGGAGAAGAGTTGTATAAAAGGATGGGTTTCCTCAGCCTCGGCGGATGTTGTTTTTGACGTCTGGCTTTTCCTTGCTCTACCAGAGTCCAAAGGGTGGGTGTCCGATCCAACCAATGATAATCTATGAAGTACAGAACACAGTGGCAACAGAAGGAGGGGTTTTACATTTTTGAACAATTTGTTAAGCATTTTATGAGGTGCCCTTTTCATTTATCTTTAAACAAAGTTTTGCTTTCATATGCCAGTGTGACTATAAGTCATTGGTAAGTCTTTGAGGACTTATAAATAATTACTCCCAGTAGTTGTGTGGAAATTTATTAATGATTTCTTTTTTTAATAAAAATGCCCCCATCTTTCTTCAAATAGGTTCTGACCAAGCTAGCTGGTACAAGTTCAAGTTTTTATAATCCTTTCATTTGCAATCAAATTGACATCAGTTGTGGCTGTAAGCTAGTGAGTCTTAGGAAATCTTTATCCTGCATTTTAGGATTAAAATTTGAATAACCTGAAAGTTCTGCTCTCTTTTAAAATGGCTTTGATTATAAGTGTGTAATCATATTATTTTGAATAGGATAATATGCAATAAAATTGAGTAAATTTTTACTGGGAGAAAAAAGGAATTGAACGAAATTTTTAATTCTCATCTGTGCTCTGTTAGGAAATATAATAGAAATAGAATATAATCGTCACTGTCCGAGATCTTCTGCAAAGATGTCAGTGGTTTTCGATTTCCCATTGCTGGATGCTTGCATACTGCAGGTCCGTGAGTAGCTTCATATGGCTCCTTAGCTCCGGTCTTTCTAACTCGCAGCAAAGGATGGGTAAGACAGCTTGATAAAATAGAAATGAGGCCCACAGCAACCTTGTGATGTGTCTTTATAAAAACAAGATGTGGAGAGACTTAATGAGATGTGAGACCTACTGATTGGTCACTGGCTGGGCTTCAAAGGAGCCATCCAAGAATCAGAAAGCCAGGGTGTGTCAAGGACTGTCTCCCACCACTCAGAGAGAAGAACCCAAAGGGGAGTGCATCATGTGGAGGAAGATCCTGGTGCTGAATCTCTTCAGTTCGGACGACAGAGAGGCATGACATTGAGCCCGCAGACTGAGGGCACTCAGGCAGGGGACAATTGCTGGAAGGTGAAGTGCCTTTTTAGTTATCTAGGTTTTCTGGGTGGCTAAGCTATTGCTGAGCAATATGAGGCTGAGGTTTGCTGATAAAATGAGTGCCTTTCGGCATTATTCAGGAGAGCCAAAAGAACTTACAATTACTGAGTTCTAGAGCTAAAAGAGCTTTGTAATACTTATCTGAGTATGGCAGTGGTCAAGATGGGGGTCCAAAAGAGAGGCTGAGAAGAATGAACGATAATCTACTCTAAGTGTACTCGAACCGAAGCTTTATCCATTTCTTTCCTAATAAGTTTATAACTGTGACTATTGTCTCTGAGTTCTGTGCGGCCATATCAAAAAGTAATCACACCCTACAGAGACGGAATGAGTGCTGGGAAGAGAACAGTTGGCAACAGGGTGGGTTGTGAAGTATTGATTCACAGAAACTGGCTTTGGACTAACACTGATGGTGATCCTCTTCCACCCCACTGGGAGAGGAGGTGAGAAGTGGCCCTGTGGCATTTTTTTTTTTTACCTAGAATGAATGTATATTAGTCATTCCTTCTAATGGGTTGGAAAAGCAGAGAGGGAAGAAGTGCATGAATGATAAAGGTGAATACATTTCTGAAATTCACGTCATTAATTTGTGTGTGTATTTATTTTGTATCCCAGATAGACATATCAGAATCGTTAGGTGTTTGATATATAAGGGGCATATCTATATTCAACACATTACAAGGTGTCACTCACTGAACAACCCAGATATGAAGTGGTACTATTTTAGCAATATATTAATGGTCAATAAACTTGGGATTAGTGCTGGGTAAATTCCTCAACTTTATAGTAGCTTGATGCTTCAATTTGTACAGAGAGTAATTGGACCTATTTAATGTGGTACTTACAGCCTCATTCTCTGTGTGATGGCATAGTGGGTTAGGCATTGGACATCCAACCACAAGGTCAGCAGTTTGAGACCATCAGTTACTCTTCAGGAGAAAGATAATGCTTTCTACTTACATAAAGAATTACAGTCTCTGACATCCACAGGGGCAGGTCTACCATGTCCTGTAGAGATGTTTATCGTGTCTGCACCAAATTTGCATCAATTTGATGGCACTGAGTTGAGCCTGTGCTTATAGTCCCATTTTGGAGTGAGTTACCAGTTTTTCTGATAAAATTAATAAGAGGTATAATTGGAATCCCCACCATAGTAGAGGTTGTGAAGCAAGTCCCCACACTTAGTTTCCTTGTGGGCATGATCTGTAGATTAGCAGTTATTTTTTTATATGTTATATTTTTATGTGTTAAAACAAGAACTAACTTATCATTTTAAACTATTTCTTTAATAGGTAAACTATCAGCTGCTTGCTTCACTAAGAAAAACAGGAGATTATGGTTATAAAACCAGCTGCGGGGTGGGGGGGGGAGGGGAGAAACAGCTGAGACTGGTCTAGGCCTGCCTAAGATGTACATAAGTAATCAGTATGTTCTTTACCTAAATTTTTTATGTCAAATGTCACATCTTCATTAAATCCCCTAATGTGGGCAAGATACCATCTTTGTCACCCTTTCTTTGCAACTAGAAAACTAGTGCCAAGTCATTCGCTAATGAATACCCATCTGGCATCAGGCACCACCAAGAAAACTATTGACTCATGACTTGGTGGCCACCGTGATGTGAAATGAGCAGCCTTGGCTCTCTTGCTCCTGATCCTGCATCTGTCTTGCCTCCACCTGACCTCTGGTTCTTGGAAACTTAGCAGTCTAGTGCCTAACCCAATTTAGTGGCTTTTGCACTCTTGTGAGAGACACTTCTAGGTTGACTTCTAAACTTTAGATTTGGTGCTTTCCAGCCTCCACAACCATATGATCCCTTCCCTTGCTCCTTCTTGAGTTTTGTGAGAAGTTGCATCAACTTGTGGATCCTTTGGCAACGAGGAAGAATGCTGAAAGGAGAGTTGTGTTTGATATCAGAGAGTACAGTGGTATAGAATTGTGAAAAAAAAAAAAAGAACATTTGATATATCTTTAAATTCCACTTTATTGGAAACACCATGATACTAAACCTTCTAAAATATTTTATAGGTCATTTAAAAAGTGAATATATAAATCTTCACATTCTCCATATCCAAAACAAATAAAATATTTTATTCCTTCTTTATAGACTAAATCTCATCCACTATATTATGTTACTCACTCTGACATATTCTATGCTACAAAAATGTCTTTTTTTCATTTCAAATTGTATAAGGCAGATTAACAGGAGGTGAGGTGACTCATCTGATCTTAATGAAAGGTTGGTTACTGGAAAAGGTAATTTATTTTAAATAATATTTACAAATCATTGCTATGTGGGCATAGCTCTCATATGAATGAAAAGAAATAAAATCATCTTCCTAGAAAAATGAAGCCTAAGTTCTATTTTATTAAGTTGCATATAGACACATTTTTGGGAGTGTAATTTAGTTTAATCAACATTAGGAACATATTTTCAAAGATTTCATATATGGGATTTTGAAAATATTAACTATAGATTTTTCTTCTTCTTGGAATAATTAAGAGATACATTTTGAAGATGCACCTAATTAATAATAATTACATATGCATATAACCATTATATACCTAGCAAGGACTTGGCAACACTGTGAGCTAGGCATTGGGTTTCAAACTATAAGATCAGAAGTTCAAGTCACCAGATGCTCCTCAGGAGAAAGAAGAGGCTGTTTCCACAATGATCTACAGTATTGGAATCCCTATATGTAGGGTTACTGTAAGAATTTATATATATAAATTGCAGAATTATATTATTACCATAGATGCAATTTTATACACAGTATATGTAGAGATACTGCCAAAATATTCCTGATGAATTTTGCTTTATTGATCTTTGTTCTCTTTTTAATGTCTCTGTGAAATGTGTTGTCTGATGTTGCCAAATTTTTGTTGGCCAGTGTTGTGTTTTAGGTGGAAGCTTTTGCTTCCTATGCAAACCTCCACTCTCTGTTTTTGTTTTGTTCCTGATTATGTATGGAGAATATATAGTCATATTAAATAACAATCCTTTTCGCATAAGAGATGAAGAAATTCCTGAAATCTTAGTAATCTTTTTAGGGAAAGCTGGTGGAGGGATTGGACTGCTAACTTCAAAGTAGGTATTTCATACCCAAGAACTACTCCATGGAAAATAAATGAAAATTTCAGCTCTCATAGAAATTAAAGCCATGGAAACCCTATACACAGTTGCTATGCATTATAATCTACTCGATAGCAGTGGGTTGGTTTGGGGTGGTTGGGTTGGGATTCTTAAAACATTAGAACAGAAATAAACTCTGGTGGCAGAGAGAGCCATTTTAGAAAGGTAGCTCGCAGGGCTGTGGAAGCTTACAGTCATGTTCACTCTTCTATTTCCCTTTTGGCTCACATGAAGAGCAAAGAAGGATTTAGAAAGTCTGTAAAATATTCTTCAAAACTACAAAGTGTGAAAATTTGTTTGCGAAAAGTTAAAGCTTCATTTTCTCTTCAGCGTTTCTGAGTCTGTAAAATTTTAAGAACAAGATAATTGGTTGAAATATTTCAATGTGAAGTGTTAGATGACTATTGGAGGACTTGGGGGGGAAGTGATAAATTGTATAGATATTTGCTTAACATCCGTATAAAAGATGTTTTTTAAATGGTAGTAATTGAAGAAGCAGGCACAGTTTTAAAATTTTCTTTGATGCAATTTTTGAGTGTGGTGGAATTGCCGTCTCTCTCTCCCTGTGGGGAAGTGAGACCGACTGCTGGGAGGAAACACAGAAACCTTGCTCTGTGTCTCTTAGAGGGTGAAGGTACAAATACTGATGATTTAGATTGTGCTGAGAAAATTAAGTGTACAACATAGAGACTCGATACCTGTGGAGATAACAATAGAGTATAAAAGATAAAGAAGTCTGGGGTGAAAGAAACACAGAGACTATTCTGGGAATGGCATACACTTCAGATTTAAATACAGAAGAATGATACATGAGTACCACACCTGATATACCACACTCTGCTATACATGGAAGGCCTGTTCTCATAGGGGTCTATGAGTTCTGCTCCTAACCACAAGATCAGGGGTTCAAAACTACTAGCCTCTGTATGGGAGAAAGATCGTCTGGTTGTAGGAAAATGTATCGTCTTGGAAACCCAAAGAGACTGTTCTAATTTGTCTTATAAAAATTAAAGGGATGGCAATGAGTTTGTTTTTTGGAGGTTTTTTTTATAATGGTTGTATGGGATTAAAGAAAACAAATCAACAAACAGTAATGACACGAATGACAAAAGAGATTTAGTGATGCTTGAATTTCTGTAGAGGGACAGTGCAATCCAAAAATAGGAAGGTAGACTAGCACACACCCAGGTGCTAGGTAAGGTTATGCAAGAATTAACTCTAAAGAAGTGCTCTAACTCAAGAGTTTCTTAAAATTCTCTGGGGGAATGGAGGAAAATGAGTCAACCACCTAGTCTCACTTGATTCACCAAGTCTTGAAGTTGTGATCCCAGCAATAGAGTGATCCCTTTTGGTGATCTGGACACTGAAGATTACATCTGAGTTCCAGGAAGAATGAACACTAAAACCTCCAAGAACTTTGCAGGTTCTTGTTACACAAAAAAATCATCTAAGTTTCTCTTCATTTTTACCCCCTTCCTGCCAAAAGATGTGGTCTTGAGACAAACTCTTAAGGTGATTTATAAAGGCCTTCACCACCACCTTCTAAGAGTGCCTGTTTCTGAATAAACTGCTTGTGAAATGGTTCAACCCTGTCTCTGCTTTTTGGCTTAGTAGTGATGGGCAGCCCAATTCTGCAGATACCAGGGTTTCAGTTGGCAAGTAAAATTTCTACTGCTCATGAAAGAACCATGGTGTGTGGCATTTGCAAAGAGGAATTCAAAAGAGGTAATGCATTCCAAAACTCTTCCAGTGAAAGTCAAAAACATGTGGCCATACAAAATCCTCCACAATCAGTGACAGATGACAGTACTACCCATCAAATAAGAAACCCCACGCCCCTTCCTTTGTTGCTTATGTCAGCACATCCCCAAACACTGACATCAGAATCACAGTGAGGGAGAGAGCAGGAAAAGGTGGGGAAATCTCACCTTTTTCACTCTGAATCTGAACGAAAGCATTACGAGTTAGGAGGGGAAAACCCTGACAACATCCCTTTTAATTAATTCAAAAAAATGTTAAAAAATAGTTTTACTCTTTACACAGACACATGCTATCTATCAGTTTACTTTTAAAGGAAAACAATCATTTTCTTTAAATTACTCACAATTATAAAATGAGAAACATTTTGTAGTGTTAAATACAAAAGAAATATCAAAGATTTAATTTTGAATGAAATACAGTTGATGACAATGAATTTGGTTTGGCATATATACAGACATACACTATATATCAAGATAAGTGAAAATCATCACCTGTATTATCATGTATGCATCAATATTATCACATCTATATATACCTACATATGTGCATGTGTGTGTTCACAGAATAAAAGTGTAGGTGAAGAATTATATACTATCATGTGTGTGTATATATAAACATACATATCCTGTGTGACTTAGTGAGGAAAGTGCTAGATTGCTAAACACAAGATCTGTTGTTGTAACTCATTAGCTTCTCTCTAGCAGAGAGATTGGACTATCCATTCTCTTAAAGGTGTATAGCCTTGGAAACCCTACATAGAGCCACTCTGCTATAAGTGTGAAGCAACTTGATAGCGTTTGAGTTCTGGGTGTAACATAAGAACTCAGCAGCATAGAGTACTATGTAATGAAACTGCTATGTAAGAATAGCGATGTAATAATGTCCTTCATTAACTTGATTATTGAAAGGGCAAGCTAGTTTTCTAACATAACAGCTTCCATGGATAACACATGTGCTGTAAAAAATAAATTTACATGCGGAGGTACCATCTCTCCCCCAGGGGAATTTGCTTTGGAGGTCAGCATTAAAGCTGCAGGTTGGGGAGTGAAGTATGCTTGACCAACGCTGCAGGTTGGGTAGTGCGATATGCTTGGGGAAAACAAAAGGGGGAGAAAGAGAGAACGGAGTACATTCTGGCCCATTGAAGACTTCAGAACGATATTTCAACTCAGAGTAGCCGATGCACAGAGAGGATCATATGGTTGGCCCCACTATGAAATACAGCTTCCCAGGCAGAGCCCCGGTGGCATAAGTGGTTGAGTGCGGGAGTGCGGGACTGCGTCCCGTGGGCTTGGTGATTCAAATCCAGTGGCGGCTTTCAGGAGTAGCACTGGGTAGCGCCCACAACCACCAGGGGCAGTGATGCAGACAAAAAAAACATTTAAAAAAAAGAAAAAAAAAGGCCTTGCTGACCAAGGCCTTTCCGTGTCAACAGTGGAGAAAGAGTCAAGATTATTCCCTGTGTGACCCAACCACACCATGGCAAAACACTAAGGGTGTGCAACAGAGCATGGAGTTCTTGAGGGAGTGCCAAGGGTGTGACACCCCATCCAACTCAACCTGAGGACACTCCTGGAGGTCAATGAATAGACCTTGAACTATCTATAGGTTTTTATATTGTTACAATTTTTTTACATATATATAGGACATGGAGTTTTTCTTGTTATCATTATTTTATTTTCTTTAGTTGCTTCATCTTAGGATGCCTTTTTGTACATATTCATATCTCTGCAAGTCTATCTAGATAAGATAGGCTGGATGAAGAATCTGGAGGCGAAAATGATGGGACTGGTGGTTCGGTGTTGGGGGGGGGTGTGCATGGGAGAGGGGGAAAGGAGGTGGTGTTGACCAGCCCAGGGATAAGGGAAAAACCTATGATTCAAAATCAGTAACAAGGTGGGTGTGAGAAGTCGACAGGGATTGATAAAGAGTAATGTAACAGAGAGAAAATACTGAAACCCAAATGGAGGCTGAGCATGATAGTGGGGCAGGAGGAAAGTAAAAGGAAATGGAGGAAAGAACTGGGGGGTAAAGCACATTTATAGAGGTCTAAATACAGGCATGTGCATAGATGAATATATTTACATATGATGATGGGAAAATAGATCAATGTGCATATACTTATAAGATTAGAACTAGGACAGCAGACTGACATTGAACCTCCACTCAAGTACTTCCTCAGTGCAAGAACATTTTGTTCTATTAAATTGGCATTCCACGATGCTCACCTTCCCCACACAATCACTGAAGACAAATGTGTGCATAAGCAAAGGTGGTGAAGGAAGCTTATGCTGCCCAGCTATCAAAATATGTAGCATACAGGGTCTTAAAGGCTTGAAAGCAAAAAAGTAGTCATCTAGCTCAGAAGCAACAAAACCCATATGGAAGAAGCACACCAGCTTGTGTGACCACGAGGTGTCAATAGGATCAGTTATCATGCTTAAAGAACTAAAAATCATAACATTGCGTGCTCACCATCCTGATATGTTCGCTGATGACAAATATTTGCATAAGAAAATGTGGTAAAGAAAGCTGATGATGCCTGGCTATCAAAAGATATACTGACTGGGGTTTTAAAGGCTTGAAAGTAAACAAGCAGCCATCTAGCTCAGAAGCAACAAAGCCCACATGGATGAAGCACACTAGCCTGTGTGACCACAAGGTGTCCAAGAGATCCAGTATCAAGCATCAAAGAAATAAAAATATATCATTATAAATGAGGGGAAGTACCTATTGGGGACCCAAAGTCCTTCAATAGATGAAGCGACATCCCCTTACAGAGGGATTGCAGGGAGGGAATGAGCCAGTCAAGGTGCAGTGTAGTAACGACGAAATGTCTAACTTTCCTCTAGTTCTACTTCTCAAATGCTTCTTCCCACCCACTAACATGATCACAATTCTACCTGACAATCCAGCTAAACCAGGGGAGGTACACTGGAGCTGGAAACATGGGGAATTTAGAATAGAACTGGTGGTGGTAATGGTGAGACAGAGAGAGTTTAGGGGTGGTGGAGTGGAAGGGGTAACTGATTTCTGGAATCTAAATATAGCCTCCTCTCTGGAGTATGGACAAAGGGGAAGTGAGTGAAGGGACCCATTGAACAGTTTATGATATGAAAAAGTAATAACAATTTGTAAATTATTAAGGGTTCATGGGGGAGGAGGAGTGGGGAGGGAGAGGAAACATGGGGAGCTGGTGCTGGGAACCTAAGTAGAAGGAGGATATCTTGAGAGTGATGATGGCAACAAGTGTGCAAAAAATAAGGTCTGCACATGATTGACATATGTATTGATCATGATGGGAGTTATATGAGCGCTCAATAAAATGATTTATTTTAAAAAAAGGGCAGAGGGGAAAAGAGAAGCTTATACCGAGGGCTCAAGTAGAAAATATTTGGCAATGAAGATGGCAACATGTGTACAAATGTGCTTGATACAAATGATATATGGAATGTTATAAGAGCTGTAAGGTGATTTCCAATAAAATCATTGGAAAAAATAAATTTATTTTGCAAAAAATCAATGCAAATAATATACTTATGTAATTAAACATATCAAATATAAATATTTTAGTAAAAAGTATGTCAGGGCTGAGCCCCAGTGGCATAATGGTTGTGCACGGGTCTGCGGCCCACTGGTTCAATTCCAGCAGCGGCTCCACAGGAGCAAAAGCTGGGCCTCCTACTCCCACCACCAGAGGGCAGTGATGACCCCAAAAACAAAAAAAATGTATAATAAGTCCTATTGAATTTGCCTCTTAATTCAGATTTCTATATGACTTGCTCATCATAGCCCTAATTGTTTGCAGACATTTTTGGTAAAAATTTTTGGACTGTTTTCAGATGCCCTTGAATCTGTTCGAACTGCTCATGACTCTGTGTCCTAGGTCCTCCTGACAGTTGTTTGTATGTGTGAGCCCATTGCTGCAACTGCTCTGGCATCCATCTCCTTGAGAATCTTCATCTGCTTTGCCTACATTCGATTTTACAAAGCACCATGCTCCTTTCTAGGACCTGGTTTCTCCTAATAACTTGTCCAAAATACAGCAGTTTTGCCATCCTTAGTTATAAGGAACTTTCTGGCTGTACTTATTTCAAGACAGATATTTGTACTTCTGGCAGTTCATGGTACTTGCTATATTCTTCTCTGACATCAAAGTTCAAATTCATTCTTTTTCATTTATGTATTCACTGTCCAACATTCACATGCCTGTGAGGAAATTGAAAGCATCATGGCTTGGGTAAGCACACTGTAGTTCTCTAAAACACCCATGGTCTTCAACACATAAAAAGATCTTGGACTGCAGATTCACCCAATGCAAATAGTTCTTTGAGTTTTTGACTGCTGTTTCCATGATTATTGGTTTTGATTCCAAGTAAAATTAAATTTTAACAACTTTGAACTTCTCTTTGCTTATTATGAGGTACAAATTATAAATCTAGAATTCCAAACTTAACAGTGGTCTTGTGAAAATAGCGTAAATTTTTGGTTATTTCTCATTAATGGTTTAAGCTATTTTTATTATTCTGATATATGGGAGAGAACATTAATTCACAAAATTACTATATAATAAAAATACTAAGAAACAATACAATTCTATTAAAATAATTGAGAAAGATAAAAAGATATAATCACCATCGATTTAAAAAATAATATCTTCATTTTGAAAAACTCCTTTGTGAAAGTTGTCACATTTATGAGTTGATATGTGATGAAAGAATATATTTATGTTTGAGGATAAATTTACCTATCAACCAGAATCACCTTTTGTGGTACCAATTATTACATAAATCAGTTTAAAGGAAAGGCTTTGAAAGGGTATTTGCTCTCTTGGGTATATAACTAAATTCCCTGGGAAATTATTCTAGCAATATGCATGATGATCGCTGGAGGCATTTAAAAACAAATAAGTAAGATACCGACCCCCTCTAAGGAATCATTTGATATTTCCCCAATAGGGAAATCTGTTTTGTACAGACTGTGCGTGTATTTGAGCAGGATAACAGATGCATAGTATATTTTGCCTTGCACCATTTGTCCTTATGTTTAATTGTAACTTACAACCAGGGAGAAAATATCAAATATAAGCAAGAGGGGAAGAGATACAATTCAGAAAAGAAATTTTTGTCATAAGCATGTGGTATCTATAGAAACTGTTATGTGGGGGAAATGACTTGCCATCTCAATAATCAAGTTAATGAAGGCATCCTTAGATCGCTATTCCTAGAGAGTGATTTTGTTACATATTACTTTTGGTGCCGAGCTGTTATGCTACTAAATTGACTTTTCAAAATCTCTTTATTTCAAGGGGAACAAAAGGAATGTGGCTGATTTAAGATAAATAATTTTCTTATAAAGAAACCAGCTAGAAATGTGGTGATGGAAAGGTCCCTCTGTTAGAACTCTACATTCTGTTTCATCAACAAGACGCAGACATATCAACGAAGGCCACCAGCTCTGGCTAATCTCACATAGAAAGTACAGATGTTAAGGTGGCTGGTGAAAATCTCTAGTTCCTAAAAGTTGTAGCAGCAGGTGGAATATTATGGGATTTCTTAAGAAGAACAAAACAAAGGAAACAAAAGGGGAAGTGAGATTGATATGGTTAAAGAATCAGCTCCTTCTAATTGTTAGGCATAACTATAGATTTCCATGTTGCATAACAACAAACCTCTGAACTATGAATAAACTAACACTTTTCTTCAAGTTACAAGCAAAATTGCCCAGACTCTGTTATGAATGGTCTATGTTATTACTATTGCGAGAAGGATTTCTTGTGCCATCAGCTCCATGTGGTCATTCCAAAATGAAGACCTAACCTCTCTGATGTTTCCCTCAAGTCACCCTCTCCACCTGAAGACTAGGCACAAAGTGGGTAAGCCATGGTGATGCTGTGGTAGTGTGCTGTGTGGGGGTCCACAAGTTTGTCAGTGCAAGACCAGCCAGCCTCTCTGTGGGAGAAAGACAGTTTCTACTTCCATAAACAGTTAACGTCTCCCAAATCCATAGAATGGTGAGTATGAGCCAACTTTGGTAGTGAGTGTTATATTTTTTATTGTTTTTGTTGGTCTTCCTCAGACCCATCACAAAGAGTTACTCTGTAATTCTAAATACATCTCTACCCCTAAAGCAACAGTTCTCTATCTGTGGGTCACATGGCCTTTGGGGGTTGAATGGCCCTTTCACAGGGATGAACCAATTCATAACAGTAGCAAAATTACATGCATGAAGTGGCGAGGAAAATAATTTTATGGTAAGGTGACCAGACGTCTCTCTTTTTAACAATTTGTCCCATGTCCGGTGGCATTTTAAAACTAAATAAACATATAACAATACTATTTTTATATTCTATTAACATTTTTTTTGGTTTTTTTGGGGGGGCATCACTGCCCTCTGGTGGTGGGAGTAGGAGGCACAGCCTTTGTTCCTGTGGAGCTGCTGCTGGAATTGAACCTCCATCCCACTGGGCTGCAGTCCTGCGCACAACCACTACACCACCTCGGCTCAGCCCCCATTCTATTAACATTTTTGTTGCTCCATATAGACCAATTTTTTAATCAAGGACTCCCACCCTCAGCAGCCCTGGTCAATGGTGTCCTGCTTAAAATCTTGTCACTTTAGGGATCCCCACAACAAGAGGAACTATATGAAAGGGTCGTGGAATTGGGAAGGTTCAGAACCACTGGTCTAAAGGAAAGCCTGCCATATTAATCATCATCATCTTCTTCTACAGAATGAATCTCTGTATGCCATGGTTGGATCGTCAGTCCCAACTAGTGGTGTTATCCATCTAGTCCGTTGTCCATTTGTCTCACAGACTTTAAAAAAAGAAAAAAATTTTGAGGAATATTGTTCATTTGAATTTAAATTTCCCACCTTGTCATCATTAGTAAAAGATTAATTTTAACAGTTATATTCATTTGTGTGTGTGTTTGTGTGTGACAACACGAACTGATGCTAGAAATTAAAGTAAAAATTGATGGGAGGGATAAAATTTCAAAATGGGGAGTGATTGCAGACATCCATGCAAGGTGTGCTATCTTCTGAATTGTAGAGTATGTTGTAGAGGGGGAAAAAACCCAAATTCAAATATAATTTACCAAGTTGTTATGTAGGAAGAGGCAGGAAATACACGAGTTGTCCCTCCCATGCCTGAGGGTCCCAATGGGAGGTTAGAAGATAATCAGGCTGGCCCTTAGCCAGCCATGAAGACTAACTGGGTTCAGAAGCCCAAACTAGGTTCAGGTGGGCTTAATTCAGTTAATGGGGTCAACCAATACCTTTGTCCATGCCTCCTAGCCAGAAGCCTCAAACACTTTGACTGAGAAACTGCCCCTCCCTCCTTTTTCTTTGCCCTTCTTCTCAGTGTGCTCTGGTCTCTCTGGCTTCAGGCTACCACATGCGGGTGCTTGTGTTCAGTGAGTGTAAAATCTGAAACTTCTTCCATCCTTTATGAAAACCCATTTAGATCACAAACCGGGCTTCAGCATAAATTCTTTCTTGTGTGATGCCAGGAACTGAGAAATCGAACACAGCCATATTTATTAAATCCTGAACAGAGCTAAAACAAAGCAATAAGATGAGGGAGATCATTAGAACTAGGTCATAATGGTTTCCAAGGATTCACAGAAAAACTTCTCTTTGAAGAGGACATGGAGATCAAAGGAAAATGTCATGAATAATGATTGGCAAAAGATCAATACATCCCACCTTCATGTGGAAATACAGAAACTGAATGGAAGTCATGATTTAGGTACTTACACTACTACAGATTAGAAACTTTTACACAATTTGTTCCAGGGCCACTGGTCAAGGCAGTCAGAGAATGATTCATGACCATGTGGCCTTCGTATCCCAATTTTCATCCTGGGCAGGCAAACTTAGGTACATCCTTGAGAGTGAAGCTGTCCGACTCCCCCCACCCCCTAGTCTGGCCACTTAGTAATCTACTTTCAAACACACACTGCTTGAGAGAAGAATTGATCACATCACTGGTGAATAATCAGAAAGAACTTAGTGGAGGATGAATCTATGTGTAGACTCAAAAAATGGATTTAAGGCTCCCACTGTAAACTGTAGCCATCCACAAACAGAATTTACAGCAATAGAATCTTCAGAATTTATGCTCTAATACAGAAGACACTCTGGGTTTTTTCAAAAGTGAAATAAATAACAAAAGCGTACTCACAGGCACTTAGAAGAGGAGGAAACATGGTAAATGTTACAAAGGTTTGTTAAGCTTCAAGCCAAAACATTGTCAGCAGGCTCATTTGGTTTATTCTGAGAATAACTCCATCTTGAGAGATTTTAAAACAAGGACTTCTTCAAAGCCTATATATTTTTTTATATGTTATAACTTGTCTGTCTACTTGACCCAACAATTTAATCTCTAATTTAATTTACAATTTACAAAATGTGATTAGTGGAAAATTCTAGGAAATTAACAGGCTGTCATGCCAGAGGGGAATGCTCAGCGTTGAAATATTTATCTGGCCAGGTTACCAAGTTTGTTCAAGTCTTCTAATGAAGCCTGAAGGGGGCAAGCCACTCCAATGTAAATCTCAATGAGACAACATTCAGCTCAAGCTTTGTGGACCAGCAAACTAGCTTCCCCAAATAAGTGCCCAGAGGTACTCTGCTCCGCAAGCCACCACTCTGGGTTGGGGAATCCATCGTTCTCTTCCATCCTTTGCCTCTTGGTTGTGCTCCATCTCCTCTGATCTTACAGCTGCATGCTGAATTCAGGCGGTTCACTGCACAGAGTTCTCGGGCTCAGGAGATGTCCTCCACACCTTGATCTTGCTCTGTCCCTGTTTCACAGAGGTCTCCATTAGAATGCCATAGGATGGCGTTCCAGGGAATTCAGTTCACAATTACTCACAATGAATCCAGAAGCGTCTTTCTCTACTTCTTAGCAGCCTCCTGCAGGAAAAGGTGCTTTGGTGGGAGTTAGGGACTTTGCAAAATTTCTCCTCTGCTCATAATTGTTTTATTGCCTCCTTATTGTGAAACGAACAACCAATACACTTGTCTTTGTCTATCTTCTGCTGAACTCAACATTCAGTGTTTTTATCAAAAATTTTTCAGTTAAAAAAAGACAAAAGTAAAAGGTTAAGATTTCTAAAATGGATAAATAATAGCTTTGGACCAGTTGAGGATTTATGTACAAACTGGATCCTGAGAAGTTACCTTGGTCAGCAGAATAGGTGAAAGGCTATTTTTGTTAAATGAAGTCAGAGTTTTCAAATTACTTTGTGGTGAAGGTAAGTATTTATAAAGTCTCAGTTCTCTGTCCTGACCACAATGAATGCACATGGGTCAAGAAATGATATGGCACATTACACTGGGCAACTTTGCTGCATAAGACCCCTTTAAAATGTTAAAGAGCATGGATCGTGCCTTGATGATGAAGTTGTACTTGACTAACTCATGATTTTCCTGATTGACTCATATGCACATGAGAGTTGAACAATGATTAGGACAATCTGCAAAAGAATCAATGTCTTTGAATTATGGTTTTGGAAAAAATTACAACTATATCATGGGTTTCCAGAAGAATAAAAAAGCTGTGGTTCAGTATGTACAGTATGAGACTCTTATCAATGTGAATGAGGGGGAGTGCAAAGTGGAGACCCAAAGTCCATCTGTAGACAATTGAACATTCCCTTATAGAAGGGTCATGGGGAGAAGAGCCAGTCAGAGTGCAGTACAGCACAGATGAAACATATATTTTTTCCTCTAGTTCTTTAATCCTTCTTACCCCACCCCACCACCCAACTTTCATGACCCCAATTCTACCTTACAAATCTGGCTAGACCATGGGTACAAATAAGAATTGGAAACACAGGGAATCCAAGAGAGATAAACCCTTCAGAACCAATAATGAGAGTAGCGATACCAGGAGGAGGCAGGGAAGGTGGGGGGAGAAAGAAGGAACCAATCACAATGACCACATATAACTCCCCTTCAGGGGGATGGACAAGTGCACAGTGGGTGAAGGAAGAATTCTGTCAGTGTGAGCCATGAAAAAATAATATTAATTTATAAATTATAAAGGGTTCTTGAGGGAGGAAGAGTGTGGGAGGAAGGGGGAAAAATGAGGAGCTAATACCAACAGCCCAAATAGAAAGTGTTTTGAAAATGATGGTTGGTGGCAACATATGTACAAAAGTACTTGACACAGGATTGTGATAAGAGCTGTCAGGCCCCCAATAAAGTGTGAAAAGGAAAAAGAGAAGAAATAAAAGCTACAGTTTAAAAATTTATGATTTAAGTAGGATCTTAAGTGTTCAAGAAGATTAAAGTTTCACATGGCTCAAAATTATAAGGAAAAAAATATATACATTAAGGATTCCTCTTCTCATTCACTATCTGCTTACTTTCCAACCTGGAAATTAGATCTTTGAGTATCATTTTGAAGTTCCTGAATGAACTGAGGAATTTGTGTATTCATTTTTATTTTTATCCATGTCATAGACAAAAATTAATTATTGAATTGTACTAATTGCTTACTATAGTACATTCTTCAGAATTATTCCTTCATGAGATATAAATCGATTGTACTTATTTGGAATTATTTTCCTAATTGTATGCTGCATTTTCAGAATTTTAAAAATTTATGATATATATGTGTGTGTGTGTATATATATGTGTATATATATATGTATATATATATGAGACTTCAAAAGTTACTGGAAAAAATCCATGATCTTTAAGTCCTATCTTCCATAAGTTCTTTTGTGAATATGCTCAAATATACATTTTTTAATGAAAAATTCAATTAAAAAACAAAATCTTAGTGTATATTAATTTGTTATTCATAAAAAAGTACAGTAAGATGGCTCCGTAGAAGCAAGGGTAGTGAGACTTAATCTCGTGTACTTTATATACTATTAGGGGTACCAGTCGCTAACAAAGGGCACTGTGGCAGTCACCTAATCTGGTGTCATTTGAGGAATAATAGTGTGGGGGTGGAGTTTAGCCTGCCAATCTAGAGATAACCAATGAGACCTCTGTGTGGGCATGTCCTTCTCCTGAGAATTCTGGGAAATCTGGGACTTCCTACTTGGAAGCAGGGGGCACTTTCTTTGCTTGCTGAGGAGAAGCCACATGGACATACCCTGATGGAACCAGACTTCTGAAGCTGGGAAAGCTCCATGGAGACCCCTGCCAGTGCTGAAATGCTTATAGTGTCACTGCATCCAAAGACTTTCAACTCCCTGGCTCATAATTATCCTTCATTTGACTTCATGGCATGTGTTTCATGAGTCTAAAGAGGACTTTATAGGTTGATACAGGACAAATGGGCTAATATCAGTCTTAAGACCGTGGACAGGACTAGGTTAGGATGTTTTCTCAATGTTCAATTGTTCTTGTATATAAACCCCTTTCTTATACACATATATATATATCAATGAATTTGTTCCTCTAGTGTACTCAGACTAACACAGGCATGCTTAGTGAAGAACATAGTCAGCTTAGAAGGAGACAGTGCAAGAGAGGGCTTGATACAGTGGTTGCAACAATGGATCAAGCACAACAATATGGGAAGGATGGCAGAGAACACACAGGGTCTCAGTCTGTTGTGCATAATGTCTGGATATGTTGGTGTCTGTTGGCCAGCACCTAACCACAGCACCCAGAGGAATGAACAAATTTGGTTTGTGAGAAATACAGCCAGAAAACCCATAGAAGTGATGATGGCAAGATTTTCTTTCATTAACATTGGACATGTTATCCAGTGGTACCAGTCTCCTGAAGTGCTTGAGAGCATGCCAGGGTGAAAGGAGAAGACCCTGGAGATGAGTGCCAGTTGGTGGCAGCAAGGGACTCCAGCCTATTGATTGTGAGAAGCACATAAAATAAGACGAAATCTTGTTGTTTTTTTTGCATAGGGTAACTATGGGTTCGAACTAATTCAATGACACCCAACAACAAGACATCTGTAATAATAAATGCTCTTGGCACACATATACCTAGTTAGTTATGTACAACATTATCTGAATGTTGTAGAAGGGGAATAAAAGTGACATTAACAATATGCCCATAGACTGCAGCATGTGCACAGGTATAGATAAGAGATAAGAGCTCAGGACACCCAGAATCCAGGAACTGGACTAGGAGTAGCAACACCAGGAGAGGAAGAGGAAGGTTGGGAGAGGAGGGGAAGAAAGGGAATTATATTCACAATGATCGACATACCCCCCTCCCAGAGAGACGAACAATAGAAACCATGGCTGAAGGGAGACAGAGGGCAATGTAAGACATGAAAACAATAATTTATAATGAGGGGGGAAGAAGGGGAGGGGAAAAAGCTGATACCAAGGGCTCAAATAGAAAGTAAATGTTTAGAAAATAGTGATGGCGACATATGTACAAATATGCTTGATACACTCAAGATAAGAGCTGCAGGAGTCCCCAATAAAATTACCTTTTAATTAAAAAAAGTAATATGCCAGGGCCAAACCACTATGACAAACTATAAATTCATATCCAGTCAGACCCATCAAATTCTAAATATATGTCATACCTTGTCTCTCATAGCCATATATCAGAGCTAGTACTGACTACATCTCCAGCTAAAACACTCTGCCTGGGCTGGACCTTTGCAACAGCTGCCATGCCCCAGAAGCCTGTATCAAACCATTTGAAAACCGATGTTTTGCACCACTTAGCACTGCAGGCTTTCTGTGGCTATAAATTATCCATCACAGCTCTACAACAACACACTTCACTCTCATTGCGTTCTTGCAGGCTGGCGAAAGTAATGCTGGAAAGCTTTCTCCTCCCTGAAACGTTGGGGGAAAACAGTATAGTCCTTCTAAGCTAGCATGATGACTTATTTTCAATTTCCTCACAGCAGGTTTCATAACACATCGTGTAGAACCCCAGCTCATTATGTCTTCTGCTTAGAAATTAATTGCATCCTAGCAGCAAGTCGGCCCCTCACTCTTGATGATATTCCTCCTCCTGCTTCATTATTTATTCCAGTCATGGTTGGTTTTGACTACGTCTTTAGTTTTTTTTTTTTTTTGGATTCTGTAATCTAGACACACCCCAACAATCAGAACTACATTCTCATGCTGACAGCACGCAGAGAATGCTAGTGTATAGAACATTTTTCTTTCCCACATTGGAAGTGCATTAATTTAGTTATAAGAGAAGTTCAGGTAAATCATGCCAGAGAAATTAGACTGAAAAACTTATGCCCCTCAGCATTTCACCATCATGGCAACAACAAGTCAATGTATCTTTGCATCTGAATAAATACACGCCTCTACCTATTTTATTGTAGAGGACACCAGCTTAGTGGAGCTGGGAACCGGCAGCCTCTTACTTTCTGCCAGCATGTTTCCACTCGCTGGGTCACCTAATGTGGCCACCTGCTGGCAGGAATGTGTTCCGAGGAGGTCCACCATCACACTGTGCATTCATTCCATAAAACAGACCAACAAAATGTGCTTTCAGCTGGACTGGGGGCGGGCATGGGGAAGCGTGCATGGGCGAGAATCTGCTTCGCTGCTTCCCGGGCCTTTAACTTGTATGTAAGCCAGTCCATTAGAATCCCTAAATTACCATCTAGGAGGTATCAGCATGCTCCTCCATTTTCCAACTAACTCCCTGTAAGGCAGGCCAGCCAGTGGACCCCAAACCTGCCTGGTGGCCCAGAGGCACGCACTGGAGGAATTCTTAGGGCCCAGGTTGCAGGAAAGATCTCAGGTTGGCCAGTGATGTCCATGTGAGGAATTCTGTCTCCCATGGAGAGTGTTTGCAGACTCCTGTGGGTTTAAGCATGCCCCCAAGATGCCGAGCAGTCCAGCTTCATCATGGACACGTCTGTGTGGGGCTGGGCATACGGAGTTGGCCAGTGGTTGGGCTGACTCCCAAGGACCAAGCAGCGATGGAAGGGAGCTGAGGGCCCTGTCAGAGCAATGACAACGGCAGGGATAGGCCAACATTTCAGCTAACATTTAAAGTCGCCACCTCAGCAATTCTAGCAGCCGTAGACAGTGGTCTGCAGTTTTGTAGAAATGGGGGCATGGAAGAAAGGAGGGGAAACAAGGGCAAAAGCTAGGGCAGTATTGATAGGAAGTGACCCAGACTGTGAAAGCATGGCATCCTTGGAAAAGGGAATCTTAAGGTACCTGGAGTTGAAGGTGTCCCTAGTGGAGTCCAGTTTTAAAATGCAGCATCCTTAGACACCATCCCTCATTATCCATCAGATGCAAGTGACCCAGAGTCAGAAGATCACAGTCACAGGATCTGAGTTAGATCTGTGGGGGAAAGCCCGACACAGGGGAGAACAATCTTATTCTTCACCCCTCTTGCAGACAGTGTAGACACACGGCTTGAGACACTGCTGAGTGTCATCATGTCCTCATGGGTTGAACAGCCTCACCAGAAAATCTGTCCAATGAGAAGACCTTCTCACATGGTGATAAACCAGCCGCCAGTAGAGAAGTTACAGTGACTGGTGTAGGAGTTAGTGATGGACTATCCCATTTAGGATGAGTACTTGGTGGGGAGGGGGGGAGGTGAATTCTATACTCTGGATTGATAGCACAGATTTTTTTCCCAATAATTTTCTTGGAGGCTCTTACAGCTCTTATAACATTCAATACACCATTTGTATCAAGCGTATTTGTACACATGTTGCCATCTTCATTTCCAAATATTTTCTACTTGAGCCCTTGGTATAAGCACAGATTTTACAGAGGCCGCCCTTCCCGCCTCCTGGAGTGATACATTGGTGGTGATGACAATGCCGCAGCGGGTCACATTGTCTACCCAGCGGTAGGGGCCGTACCTGACATCAGCAAAACCATAAGACCTAGCAGCTCAGGTGTAATCTTTCAGAAGAGCATAACAAAAGAAGACAAGCTCTCCTGCTGAATGGCCATCCAGAAGCCCCCTCCAGATAAACTGAGGGCCCAGGTGGGTGGACCTCATGGCTGCAAGAATGGAAGTACAGGGCTGAGCCCCGGTGCTGTAAGGGGTTGAGTGCGGGACTGCAGCCCGCAGCCTTGGTGGTTCAAATCCAGCAGCGGCTCTCAGGAGCAGCACTGGGTAGCTCCCACAACCACCAGAGGGCAATAATGCACCCCCCCACAAAAAAAGAATAGTAGTACAGCAGACAGACACAGAAACCAAATGTTATTTTGATCAACCCGCAGAAGATGTTGAAGTCAGGGCCATCATACCAGTAACATCCAGGCTCCTGCCATGTCTTCGGAGGAAGGTTCCTTTGCCTATAGTGGGACACCACCAGTCCCGAGGGACTAGCTTGTTCACAGATCAGAGCCTTGTCAAGAGACTGGAGACCCACAGAAAGAACATAATATATTGGTCAAAAATAAATTGACAACACAACTTTGGCTCTGATTGGCACAGGAACAGGGTGCACCCTTCTTTTGAGAAGCCCTGAGTGGTTTCAAACCCCCGTCTCCATCAAGGGGTACAGCAGATTGTCCATCTGTGCATGTGCATGCCAGGCTCTCTGATCTTGACATTAGGGCACATTGCTTTTAAACCACAACCAGTTTATATTGCCTCAATATTGGAGTATATACTAGAAATGGATGCCCTCATGGGAGTTAACTGATTACTTCCCTGGGAGAGATCTACATGTATGTGCAGGGGCTAAAGGGAGTCCTCACAAGGATTGAGAAGTGTGAACATACCCTCTACAAGAGGAGTGGGAAGCACAAGACAGTACAAATTATCTGAAGGTGTAAGAAAATCCAGGAGTCTATTTTGGAAATAAGAAGCCCATAGTCAGAGCTGTCTATATTCTTACCTATTCAGTGGAGAAATCACATGGATCCCGGAATATGACCATGCACTATAGTGAACTTAATAATATGATCCCCCTGTAATAGGTAGTTTTGTTATGCCATGGCCAAAGAAGATAGGTAAGTTTGTTATGACGACATGGCCAATGAACACGTGAGACTGATTGAAGGGTAGAGATATAAATGGCTTGGTAAGCCCTGCCTTGGTCTCTTGCTGTTGAATCTTCGGACCAGCTGACTGCCTTGTTGGTTCTGTGCCTCGATCTGTGGGGTACACCACCCATGGGATACCTAATCCACAGACTGTCTCACTGTGAATTGAAATTCCTACATTTCTGTCAGATGTAGGACTGTCAGACTCTGCCATCAGACTGTTGGGGACCTGCCTTGCTGGTTGCTGCTTGTGGCCGGATAGCCTGAATTTCTCTACAGAGGACTACTCGGTGGCCCTCAAGACTCAAAGGACAACCAGTGTCCTGGCTGTGTTATGCAAGTGAGTTGCACCAAGCCATTTGTACTGCTTTATAGATTAGTTAACTGTCTACTTCTTATGTTAGATATCTTTCTGTCTCTAGAAATATATAGAGAGAATTATTAGTTTCCTGGTTTTATTTCTCTAGAGAATCCTGTCTAAAACACCCCCCTCCCCATCCATACTACAATACCAAATTCAGCACCCCTGCTAGAAACCTTATTAGAGGGCTGGACACATATCTCATTGTGATGGTAGATGTGACTCATACATGTTTTAGCATCCCTCTAGTGCCCTCAATTCAGAACTAGTTTGTCTTCACTTGTGAGGACCAACATTGGACAATTTGATGTCACCTCAGAATATTTACATTGGCCTTGGTGATTACGAGGGCTCCAACAATTTCCTTTCTCTACTTCTAGCCCATTGGCTTCCTTGCATTCATGACACCATGTTAAGAGCTGAAGGTGCTTCCTTGTTACAGGAATGTCTAGTCTCTCTGACCATCCACCTACCAGGGAGAGCTGATACTGTGTGCCTTCAAAGGTTGGAGGGGCTGAGAAATTTCTAAAGATTATCTCATTTGGTAAGACTTATCAATAAGATACAAGTTGATCTCATTTCTAGAATGCCAAAACACGTATAGGCTTTAATAGGTCTTTTGTGCCACTGGAGAGTATTTTGTATCCCACTTGACCCAGTGTTTGAGACCACTCTATGAACTGCTAAAAAGGGGGAACTCTTGAAACTGCATCAAAGAACAGGAGCCAGCTTTCTAGAAAGCAGTGCCGGTTGTGCCAATGGAACCACTGAATACAATAGTGAGAGCACTGACCTTTAGATCATATGTAGGAAGACAGAAGATAGCAAGTGGGCTTTGTGGTAGATCAGAATGGAACTATAGTCCACCTAAGTTTGTATTCATGACTACAATAGAGTACAAGGGAGTAGAGTAGAAAATTGGTACCATCCCAGTGACAAAGAATTGTTAGTGATGTGTAATACTCTCTGGCAAGCAGAACTGCTTACTGGGAAAAGAATCATAATCCTTGTCACCACTCTGTCCATTAATGATTGGATCAATAGGTTATTTCCCAAGCCATCATGCCCTCACATCTACACTGACCCAATGACATGCATACATGTAATAGCGTAGTTAGTAGTTAGTTCCTTTGTCCCCTGAGTTACAAACTGTACTTAGGCCAGTGACATACCACAGTGAATCTCAGTCCTACAGAGACGAGCCTGTTAAGAGAGGCACCTTCCATTTTCGCTAAGAAAGTGGATGCCTATTGCAGATAGGCACCTGCCACACAAATGGCTCTAGCTGAGGCACACTACTCTCCCTGGTGGCTGAGCAAGCCTCCACTGATACCATGTGGTCTGAAAACAACAAAACAGCCAACTGTATGTAAGTTGAATGTAAAGTTGTAAGGGGTGTCATCACCCATGAGGCTTGGCCCTTAAGCCTTCATGCAGACAGTTCAGTCACCTTGTGGGGGAAGTAGATGGATATTGGTTTTTGTTTATTTATTTATGTAGCAGACCCTTTCATTCTCTCCCAGTTGAGAGCTGAGAAGTTCAAGTTAAAATCGTGCACCCAGCACTCAGCTGCCCACTGAGTTCACCAGAAAATAAAAGGGTACTACAGTTCCCACATTGGTAGGAAAATAGCCAAAAAAAGCTGATATAGTAGTAATGTAGGGTGATTCGGTAGCTTTTATGCAAATTTGCTCCATTTGCTCATGCCAACCTCCAAGGCATCTGCCCTGTGATCCTGCATGAACCCTGACATCGGCATAAGCACTAATAGATGAGCAGATAGACCCTGTCACCCAGGGAAGGAACAAAATATCCGTTGTATGCAGGCCCAGTTATCAGTAAAACCTGTGCAAAGAAGCAAACCAGGTTGCTATCAGACAGGAATTACAAAAATGAGGGCCATGTATAGGATACTGTGGCAGACTGAGGGGGACCAAGATGCATCATGTGTTTGAAGATGAGTGGACAGCTAGGAATGATGTATAATATTGCCACCACCTTCCAGATCACCCCTGTCTCTCTGGTGGAAAGGAAGGATGATGGCCTAAAATGACAAGTGTGCACTCTTATGGAAAAGGCTTTCCTGGCAGAGTGGACAATGACTGCGACATTAAGGCTAATCAATTAGACCTTCATTGGGGCTTTAGGTTTGTATGACAAATGGGGAGCCCTGGGTGACTTTTCAACCTCAATAAGAGTGACATCACAGCTTCCAGAACTTGTATTCTGCTAGTTGCTGTGAGAGGAAAGCATTATGGGCCTACCATAGAAATCAAAGAAAAGAACAGAAATAGACAACCAGCAATCCCCAGGCCCAAAAGATACTAGATATCACTGCCTAGCTTTCCCCAGTTTATCTGTAAACCATGAAAAAAAATGCTTTTAATACATGCTTGTTGTTTTACACCATTATATTTATGATGGTTTATTATGGAGCATTAATGTATTCGGTTATCAAGAGTACAGGCGATGGAATCAGAAGGAGCAGTAAGTAGCAGACTTTTAACTTTACCATATTCTAGCCACAGGACCTTATAATCGATATTTTATCTATATCTATAATCTATATCTATAGCTATATCTAATTGATTATCTATAAATTGTGGATAAAATTACTTCCTTCATAGTATCACCATGGATACAAATCAAAGCTAGGTAAAGTGTCCCTTACAGTGTCTGGAGCTTATAAGTCCTCGATGTGTTATAACCATGGTCATCAATAATTTGCTCATGTATCTCTGTTATAAATCCTGAGTGGATTAGCTTCCTAATCAAAGAAATTGATGTTTCTAATTTCAATGGAGACCTCTAAATTTAAACTAGTTTCACATTTTACCTTAGGAGACAGAAGCTTCAAATAATGTAATTTTTTCTGTACAAAATTGCACTTTTTGTACAAAAGTGCAAAATTACAGTAGTTCATAGAGGTTCACGCTCACTATTTACTGTGCAACATGGAAACATTCTTGGATGTTTTTCATCATCCTTTGTTTTCACCAAACATTCATCAGCAGATTTTTATTCCTCTTAACATTAACCTTTATAATATAGAGCATCACCCATTTAAAAACACTCAATTACTATTCTACTTAAATTAGCAAGCAGAAAATAAAAGGTTTTCTGCATGTAAATTGTATTGTTGGATGTGTGGGACGTTATCAATCTCTTAGTTTTTGAAGGTTTATAAACTTTAGCGTCACCAAAGCTACTGTCAGATATACAGAAATTACCTTTGCAAACAAAATCTCTGAAGATTGAGAGCCCAATACAAAGCAACACAATGCAAATGGATCTATTTCCTTCTCCTGCTTCCTTTGAAATATGGAATGGTTACCACCACTTTCTTTACAAGTAAAGAAAATCATCTATAAAGAGTTCAACTATAAAACATGTAATCACTACCAGAATTTTCCTTAGCACAGGAAACACTATTTTCTTGTTTCCTGCTGATGATAACAGTCTAGAATTGAAACACTACTGCTTCCGTGTAGTTATGTGAGATGTTATGTCTAAAAATTCTATTTTAAATGCCTGAGATTGTATCTGTGAAATGAATTTGCATTCTTCCTTATAACTCAGACTTCTATGTCAAAATTTTTTGCACACAAAAGATTTTTTAATTATTTGATCTCAAAAGGGACCTTAGCTGCATTACAAGATAATTCTATTTTTGTCTCAACATTAATGCTGAGTGTCTATTGCACAATAAGGGAATAAGGAAATTCCATTTCCATTTCAGGGGTAATATCTGCAAGTTCAAAAGACCAAGGAGAGAAAAATGGCTGAGAAGCTATCGTTGCCCCATTAAGAGTGTACGCAAGTCAGCTACCACTTCCTTTAAGAGCCACATAAATGCTTTGCAAATACCTGTAAAATTTATAGAAAGCTTGATGTTCTTGTTATTTTTGTGACTGTGTTAGGTGAGTGATAAAATCTTTTGCTACATTAGGGACTTCCAGGCAAGAATAAAAGAGCAGCAACCTTTAGAAAACCACTCTTTGCAGACATTCATTGCTGTCACTTAGATGCAGGATGTTACATGGGCCAATTTCTCTTTCGAGGTAAGGCAGCCCCACATATTCACTGCCCAGTTTATTCAGCACCGTCTAATTATGAGACATTCTTCTCTTCTTGGGTCTTTGCTTCCTGGATGTTTGTTTCTATAGCAAAAGCCCACAGTCAGCGACCCAGCAGCAATGATCAAGAGACGGGTTCCAGCAGTTGGTGTGAAAATCCTGACACTAATTAGCTGAAGCTACGTCTTCTTTCTCCCCCTTAATCCCAATAAAGGATGAAGACTTCTCTTCCACACATGCTTGTGGTCTTCTGGGATGTACATTTACTTTCAATTCTTTGTGTTGGGAGAGGGCATAGTCTAAAAAAAAGTGAGATGGGGCTATGATCAAGAAATACAGTACACATGGTAAGAGTCAATTGCTGTGATCCCTCCCAATGCTAATCTTTTGCATTGCTTTTAAATCTTTAGGTTGCTTTCAGCTTGCTGAATAACACGTTTTCTGGTCTTTTGGGCTCTTCTTCTAGGAGGTATTAGAGTAAGTCTAAAAAGTCTTCTTGGATCAGAAAGAGTCTATCAAAACATTCTATCATGTCTGTAACCCTTTGTGACTAATAGTTTATTAAAAGTTCTTATAGTTTGCTGAACCCTGGTGGCATAGTGGTTGTGTGCAGGATGGTGGCCCACTGGGTTGATGGTTCAAATCCAGCAGCAGCTCTCCGAAGCAAGGCTGGGCCTCCTACTTCCACCAGGGCAGTGATGCCACACACACGCAAAAAAGTTCTTATAGTTTAAACTTATAGGAGGGCATAACATTTATGTATGTTACCTCCTTCATAAATTGGAGCTTTCAATAATTTAATATTTTTCAGAAGCTTTGTGTTTACTTCAAATGAAAACAGAAAACTCATTTTCTGTTGACACTGTTCTAATGATGACACTTTCTAGCACTGAAGGCTTAAACCATTTTCCTTTCATATAATAGGAGTCTCTGATTAGAGAAAATGTTTTCTAATAATTGATATGTCCAGACTGCCACAAAGCTACAATAACTATTGTCAAAATGGACAAGAGCACGTGTTCATTTTCATTTTTCAAAAGAGTCAACAACAATTCCAAATAACTCTCAAAATGTTAGGAAGTACACATACCAGTTCCCCTCACTTTGACTGGTACTAGGAGTGCTATGGGCCTGCTATCTGCTACTAGGACTGGCTATCTGCTACTGCAATTGTTCTAAAATATGTGACATTATAACTTTTTTGTCACAAGCTCCAAGTATATAATCTTCACTTATTTTCCCATGACTACCTGTTAAACTTTTCATCTATCAAGATCTATGGGTTAGTTCAGAGATTCGCTGAGCACTTGTTGACTTAATGGGTTTTCTCTTAGATCTGGTTTCTAGAAATCTTTCATTCACCACGATTTTTAAAAAGATTTTGTTATTTCTATTGTTAGCAATTACACAAGTAATACATGAATAATAATAGAGTTGATAAGTCACAGTAAGTGGTTTTTTCATATTTATTCCTGTTCTAAATTTGCTTCATTCCTTCTGAAAAATCAATCTTTAGTGAACATTGTGCTATGTTCTCTTCTTCTTGTATGTATTTGCCTGTTTATCCTGGGATTGTTAGATCTCCCTCTTGGGAGGAATATCTTGGATCTTGGTATTGAGGGAGAAAGAATTCATGCAGAAGCCTGGTTTGTGATCCAAGTGAGTATTTTTTAAAGGTTAGAAGAACTTCAGGTTTACACAGACATCTCGGGGCACTTCACCCCACACATACAGAGTCCTGAAGCCAGAGGAGAGATCACTGCACAGCCTCTGAGGAGCAGCTTGAGAAGCCAAAAAAACACAAGGATTCTGCCTTTTCAGGCTCTCGGCTGGGAGGCGTGGCATACGATCCTGGTCGACCCCATTGGCTGAGTTGAATTCACCTGGCCCAAATGGGGCCAATCTAGGTGCACCAACCAACTAGGTGTGTGTACCACCCCTTCCTGGCTGGAAGCGGAAACCTCTGAGCATGCGCAATAGACACCTGAGTCCATGTTCTATCTTAAAAGATTATTTTTTAAAAATATGTTATGCAGCTCCTATTCAGATTAGAGGCTTGTTCTGTGGGTCGGGACAATAGAACAGAACTATGGTCCACAGGTTGTCAATATTCAGAGCTGGTGTTTCAGAAACAGGTCCAGACCTTTATTCCAGGTGTCTCTGACCAACGTGTACTCTAGCAGCAACATTTTAGCTAGCAGTAATAGCTTGTTAACTGTTTGCCCCAACTGGGGATTTCTACTGAAGTGAACAGAGTGTTAAAATGGAAGCTTTTCAAGTTTAAAAATTTTTAACTGAGAAAATGCGGTGGAGGTGGGGGAGCCAAACTTGTTCCATCCAGTTGTTCCTGATATGTGGTGACTATTTAGAACAGGGTAGAAGTGCCTAATAGATTTTCAAAGGTAATTTACAAAGCAAAGACGGGCACCTCTTTTCCCATAGTGTAGCTGCTTAGTTCTAATACTGACCTTTTATTTAGCATTTGAGCACTAAATTAGGGTAAGGAAGTGCAAATCAACAGCACCTTGTGAATTAAGCTATTGCAAAGTATCTTTCTTAAGTTAATATTGAACCTGGTGTACGTTTGAGTGGCCGAATATGCCCCTTTCTTTTCTAAGAAGAGGACAGGAATGATAACAGTCTACCAAATCTCCCATCTCAATGTTCTCTTTAGCAACTGAGTGCACGCTTATAATTTCTCTATGTGTCTGTGAGTGGATGATAGGCTAGGACTGGCAGAACATGAGGTATGTTCTGATAGAATTTGGTGAATGTCCCGTGGAGTTTGAGAGAATAGGCTTGAAAGTCTAAAATCTGGAAGTCATGTTTGGAAGTCTAAAATCAGAGTCTTAACTAGAACTCCTTGAAAGACTTCAGAGAGATAAAGTGTGTTTCACCCACCAAGTTTGGAGAGACTATGTCTATTCAGGAGATGCGTGATGGCCTGAAAGAAGGTGGACCCCATGCAAGGGTATGCCATGCAGGGTGAGTTGGCTCTGGCAGAAAGATAGAGTGCAGGAATGACGTCATCTCGCGGCATTCGTGGTTGGTGTGAGACTGCCCTGCATCATTGTTGGGTTTCCATCTCGGGATGTCTCATGAGCATGAGCGGGTCTTCATATTTCTTTGGCCATTTGGATGCCCTCTTTGGTGATTATCTGTGCATGTTCTGCCCATTTCATAACTGGGTTTTTCATCTTTGTCTTGGTGAAGAGTTGCATATTTACACATATATTAGAGATAAGTTCTTTTTCCAATGTGCCACTGTAAAAAAAATGTTTCCCACTTCATGGTTTTTTTTTTATGGAGTACTTTATATACATGAGTGTATAGGTTTTATTATACTTTCTATTGCCTGTGTTTTCTTATGTAAGAGTGTGCCTATGCCCTGCCTATGTCCTTGAGTTTGTTCTTATTTTCTCTTTGATGACCTTTGTAACTCTGGGATTTTCATTTAGTTCTTTGATCCATTTTGAGTTGGGCTAAACATAGATCCTATTTCATTCTTCTGCTGATCCAATTTTGCTAGCACTATTTGTAGAAGACACTATCTTTTCCTCATTTACTGTTTTTTGGAACTTTAAATAAAATCAATTGTCACTAGATAAATAAATTTATTTCTGAGTTCACTATTATGTTTCATTTGTCTATGAACTTACCATTTTACCAGTACCATACTTTTTAAAGTACTGTGGCTGTGCAGTCAGTTTTGAATCAGGAAGTGAGACGCCTCCTATGTTGTTCTCAGATTTTCTGTTCATCCTGGGTTTCTTTCATCTCCATATAAAATTATTAATTTGTTTTTCTATTTCTTTTAAGAATGAAGTGGGATTCGGGATAGTGCTGTATTTATAGATCACTATGCATAATATTGTCTTTTTCACAATGTTAAGGCCTCTTCTCCATAAACTTGAAATGTTCTTTCATTTAGGTATGTCTTTGCACAGGAAGTGTATTGCTCAAGGTGATTTCTCTATTAATAGCTCTGCAGTTCCCATAAAATGTTCTTTTCCTGAATGGGAATGATAAAGTCAGGGAAAACACTGATAAAATGATTAATCTGTGAGAAATTACTAATTGGATTTGTTGGGTTGCCATCCTATCAAGGAACCAAATTTTATCCTTTATTTTTCTTTTGTTTTCCAGTTCACTTATTACTACTCTAATCCTAATAATCCATTTTAATCTGAAAGTTGAATATTTATTTTGTTTCTCTTATACTAGTTGCCAAAGATTCTGTGATAATGTGTTGATTTTGGTGGTCTCTTAATTTCCCACGTGTGTATTTATTGCAGTAAATTACCCTCAGAGTCACTACTGTGCTCTGTTCTGGTATGCTCTGTTTTCATTCTCACTTATTTCAAGAATTTTTTAAAGATTGTTTTGTTTCTCTTTCCAGATTCTGTATATGACATAGCCATTGTCTTCTTCCTTGCAGGGTGTCTGCTAGAAATTCCAAGCTTATTCCTTTGGGTTTTCCCCCAACGCTTTTAGGGTTCTCCTCTTTTCATTTGTATGAGATACCCTGAATACAGTCTGTTGCAACATTTTTCTTTTGGGATTTTTCCTGTTTGAAATTCTCTAAGCTTCTTGTATGATTATTTTCTTGTTTCATGCTGTTGGAGAAAGTTTGTTCCAGGATTTCTCTGTAACTTGTTTGTTTGTTTCTTCCAGCTCTAGAATCCCAGTGAAATATGACTTGATTTCACTTGATAATGTTCCACATAGTTCTTAAACTTTCTTTGGATTCTTTGACCTTTGGGTTGATTGTTTTTTTCATCATTTGTAGTGAAGAGATGGGACTTCAAGCTCACCATTTGATCTTTCATTTCTATCACTCTGCTATTTTTAAATACTAATTTCCTTAGCTTTTCTTTATCCTCTGGGTTTCTATTAGTGTTTTGCTTTGTTGTTGTAAGATTTTAGTTTTCTTTTTTGCATGTCAGAGAGGATTAGTATAAAGCATAAAACAAAAAGGAATAAATGAGAATAAAGAGAGGAGAGGGAGGTGAAAAAAGGTACCAAATATTTTAAATTAACAAAACTATATTTTAAAGGGTAATATAAATTTTTAGTAACACAAGACAGTAAAAGAGAAAAGAGACAATGAGGAGTAGGGGGGTAAGACCACTTTGTTTGGGGTCTTCCCTGCCCAGGGGCCTTTCAGCCATGTAAACATGCAGAGGAGGAGAGGTTCTGGAGCTAGTTGAGTAGTTGAGCTAGTTGAGCGTTGGTTATGCTCAAGGCAGCAGCAATAGTGGCCTATAGGCAGGTGAGGAGAGGTGAGAGTGGGAGTGACACCGCTGTTACTGTGACAACAGGAGAGAGGATAATTACGGCTGTGAACCATAGCAGGGATACACACAGTGACAGTACCAGCACAGGACACCTGTCACCAGAGAGAGGAGGGGGTTCAAGCAACTTCTGTTTGTTTTGGGACAGCACTGCCAGTAGTGGTGGCAGTGGTGCCCTGCCAGCAGGGGTGGAGTGTGGAGAAGCACTGGGGTCACCTAGAGGGCAGTCACTGGTGAAGGGGGAGTACGGCAGTAGTGGTGATGCCCTAATACCAGGCTTCAATCCTCCAGCAATCAGATGTTCTCTGCCTTGTGACAAGGCTCTCTTTTTTAAATGTACAGCATCTGGGACTGCATATGAATAGAAAAAAGGTCCATAGAATGAGGTGGTGGAAAATAGAGATGACCCAAATTCCCACCTGTCCTACTGCCCTTTTACCAGTTTAAAGCAAACCTGATTTGTGTTGAGAATGATATGATTAAGTTTTGCGAAGATTAAAGCTTTCCACAAAGTTAAACTGAATATTCTAATAAAAGAAACTAATTGTCACCAAATTAATTCCAACTCCAAGTGCCTCGGACAGAGTCAAACTCTCTAATAGGGTTTCCTGTGTTACATGTAATATTCAGGCACGCACACTGCGCAGATTTTCTCCAGAGGGAGGCCATTGGGTTTAACCTGGCAACTTTACCGTTCAAACCTCCAAGCCAAGATAAAGCATGGAACTGCCAGGGTTCCTTCTCGTGAAGGAGTTTGGGATTATGCACAATTCCCCGCAGGCACTCTAAGGAGATTGCAGGCCTGCCAATCCTTACCTCCAGAGGAGGGAAGAGCAAATGAGCTGCTGGCAGATGAAGCAGGAAGCTGGTCACTGTGCGAGGAATTGCATGGATCCAAGATCCAAAGGAACATGGCAGGGCAATATTAATCCCCAAGGTTGGCTCCAGATGTGACAGACAGAGCCCACGCAGGCAGGAAGTCAAAGGGCAAGACTCAGATCCCTTCTCTGTCTCTCTCACGTTTCCAAGAAGCCAGCACCAGCCTGCCACCTCCTGGAGAGACTAGCCTCCACTCTAGCATCTTACAGGCACCTGGCACACGCTCCCAAAGGAAAAATAATAATAACAATGGCTGCGTTTCTAGCAAAGTGGAAAAAGATTGAACCTTGAATAGGAACATAATTGGGATCCCTTGAGGATGCCAAAATTGCCACTCTTCCCCCTCCCCCACCCCATAATCCCCAAAGACTTTGTTTTATTGGTCAACGTGTTTTGGAAGGAGACAGGATATCAGTCCTACTGCTTCCCACTCCAAAAGTGGAGCTGTACACAGGACAGCCACAGTGCCAAGGGCCCACGGGGAAGGGACTGCTTTGTCCTCTTACTCATTGATCCAGTCATAGCCACAAGACTTGGCCACCAATTCCTCCAGCATAAACCAAAGGCTGATTTCTTTCTCAGCATTTTTGATTGAATCTGCCATGAATGATGTTCCTGCCAACGTGAAAACAGGATGGTGCCTGGTTTAGAATCTCCTGGGTTGGTCTCTCCCAGCATCTGCTGGCCGGTCTTCACCACAATCAACCCCTCCCAGACCCTCGCCACAATGGGTCTCGAGTTCATGGACTTCACCAGCCCTGGGAAGAAGGGGTAGTCTTCAGGTCAATGTTGTGCTGCTTCAGGTGTTTCTCATAGGCTTTAACTAACTTCATGGCCACCAAGCAGAATCCCTTCTGCTTGATGGTGTCACCCACCAGGCTGCGCGGCACGCCATCCAGTGTGGCAGCGATGAAGGTGTGCTCACTGTTGGCAATGGTTCAAGTCAGTCAGTGGGGGAGTGGGCAGCTGGATCTGTGCAGTAGGAGCAGAGCCAAAATTGCCACTCCTATTTGGGGCAGAATTCTTTCACAGGCTTTTTCTGGCAAAGATGTACATTTTTATATATTTTTGTCTTATTTCTAATTTTAAAAAGTGATTCTCCTGATATTATAATTTTGTTTCATGTTATTCTTTTGGGGTTTTAGAAAGAAAATCCTATAAAATGCAAATAACAATAATAATAGTTTTATGTTTCTTAATACTTATCTTTATTGTATAAATGCCTGGCCTTTTATTTTTCTTGTTTGGGCTACTCTCCGTAGTTGAAGCACTAAAGTACAGATGAGAGGACATCGCTGCTTTTGTGTTAATAAAATTCTTCTGGATTTCTTTGGGATCTAGATATATATTTTAAAAATTTTGGTTTTGTTTAAAAAACCACCTGTGATTGGTAGGCTTATTGTGCCAACCTGGCCAATGAACACATGCAGGATTAACTGGAGGGTGGAGAGATAAATGGCTCGGCCAGACTTGCCTTTCTTGTCTCCTGCTCTTCGATGATTGGAACAGGGTAAGGCTGCCTTAGTTTGTTCTCTGCCGCAACTTGTGAGCTACACTCCCTGTGGGACACCTAACCCTCAGACTGTGTTGCTGCAATTTGAGATTGCTTCCAGACCTGCTTCACCATGCTACTGGAGTACACATTGCTTGAGCTGGGGACTGTCAACTGGCTGTTGGTTGGTGACCTGCCTGGCTCTTTGCTGCCTGCGGCCAAATTGTCTAAATTGTTCTACAAAGGAATCAGCTGTCTGCTTCCTTGACTTCCTCCCAGTGACCCTCATGACTTGAAGGACTGCCAGTGTATTAGATGTCTCATGGAAGCCAACTGCACTGAGCCACTTGTACTGCTCTAGATTGTTTATATATATATATATATATATATATATATATATATATATATATATAGTTTCTCTCGAGAACATGTCACCTTTATCATTTCTTTCATCTTAATTATGAAAATGTGGTAGATGCATGTAATTTTGTTTTGTTTTGTTTTTGTTTTTTGGGCATCACTGCTCTCCGGTGGTGGGAGTAGGAGGCCCAGCCCCACTGTTGGAATTGAACCTCCGTCCCAGTGGGCTGCAGTCCCGTGCACAACCACTACGCCACCGGGGCTCAGCCCGATGCATGTAATTAAAAGCCCTGATGGCACTGTGGGATAAGCTTTGGACTTCTCAATAGAAGGTTGGCATTTTAAAACCACCATCCATTTCTCCAAAGAGATCTGAGGCACTCAGTTCTGGAAAATATTTAGTCTCAAAGTCCTATGTTAGGTCACCATGAGTTGGCATCAACTTGATGACAGTAGATTTTAGGATATGGAAGTTTAGCCGCAACGATCCCAATATGTACTACTTTAGAAAGTAATGCTATTGCGTCTAGTTGTTAGATGATATGAAACTATAATAACAGTAAAATTATAATAATAATTGTAAAAATTATAAAATTATAAAATTTTTTCCATGTATAACAATTTAATTCTTAAAAATATCTCATTAAATTGTCTCAATTTTACAGATGGGAAAACAGAGAGTTTGGGAAAACAATGTATGATAAAATGTTAGATATGGTGAAACAGCTCCCAGCATTCTGGTCACTATCTGGTTTGGACTATAAGCTTAGCAACAATTGTGGGCTAAATGGACTGTTAACTAATCACATAGACTGACCATATGGCCTTTCCAAAGGATATTTCTTAGTGTCTGACCATTAAACTGATCACTTTATCCTTTTTCATTCAAAGATCTTGAAAGCTCTGCTCTTTAAAAGGTTAGCTAATCACTATCAGAAAGTTTATCCTGAACTACCTCGGTCCTGGAATTATTTTGTGATTTTCCCCATTGAAAGAAATCTTTCATTAAGATTCAGATTAGAAGCATAAACTTTTATGCTGTTAGCCTACAATTCTTTCAAGTCTCAGAGCAATCAGGTAGGTTCTACACACCTGGGAACTCTCCTACAGAGCCATGTACAGTTTCCCTTATCTGGCCGTTTTGATATTGATACAGTTCTTTAGGTGAATGTAGAACCACTCGAAGTCTTGGTAATTAAGTCTGCTATGTAAATGTACCTTATTTAAAGGCAGTTTATTCACATCCTCCTCTTGTGAGAGACAATGGCTGAAAACAGAGGTAGGTGTATTCATACAACCCAGGAACTACGGAGAAGCTTTTGCTAGAGAACATTAAGCAAACTATCAATGATTAAACGCTGATGTGACGTGATCCCTGGTAGCACAGTGATTTCATGTTGGACTCCTCATTACAAGGTCAGCTCTGGGAAACAGCCTGCTGCTTCGGGGATGTTACAGGTTCAGAAATCCTCAAGGGCAGCTGCTCGCTGCCTGTGAGTCAGAACTGACTCGGTGCCGGGGCGCTTACCTAACGTGGGTGGGCATTGAAATCGATGCCTTCACATACTTATGTCTTACCACTGTGGGTACATAGAGTTTGATAGGTATCCACTATCCAGTTTTCTTACATATGAAAAATTGGTATTTGCAGATATATCTGAAGGCACATTACCGTAACTTGTACTCGCTATCAAGCAATGTCTGGGGTTTTGAATATTCGTTTCTTCTAGTGGTTGCCAGGTGCCTCCCAGCGGGTCCTGACTCAGCTTCCCCACATCAGTCATTGTGAAACCGGACCTGGCCTTGAACCACCCTCCCGACTCTCCTTGTTTGAGTGCATCGCTACAACTGTGAATCCAAACTTCTTGCCTTAAACTAGCTAAGTGTTTGCAGAGCTCCACCAGTTCTAGGAAGCATCTCTATTGGTATTTACTCAAACACCACCCACCCTTTAAAGTTGTGTAAATTAGCCCTCACTTCAAAGAATGAACCAGTCTCTTCTGGCAACAATATCCTCGTCCTGATCACTTTCGACGTTCACGTGCTTCAGGTGCTGCTTTTAACTCTCTGAAAACCTGAACTTTTAAGTATTTTTCTTCAGTTTATTCTGATTCACTATGTGTACTTATTCTGATTTACCTAAAAACATGATTGGAACCCTATTTAGAAGTGGATCCCAATCTTAATCCATGGACTGCTTTTATTGTTGATTCTTATCCCATCTCATCCCATCTACATACAAGTCAGCTCAAAGTTTACATTTGAGTTAGAGAAATTCCCACCTACTATATCAGTGGCTGTCAGCCTTCCTAATGCAGTGACCCTTTAATACAGTTCCTCCGGTTCTGGTGACCCCCACCTCAGCATAAAATTATTTCCACTGCTACTTCATAACTCTAACTTTGCTACTGTTATGAACTGGGCAACCCTGTGAATGGGTCATTCGACCCCCAAAGCGGGTGGCCCACAGGTTGAGAGCCACTGCACTAGATAGTCCACTTCGTTACCTGATTTCATTGTAAATATTTACTAAGACATCAAATTAACATTTTACCATATTAGAGAGTCCTGTGCATTTAATTCAATAAGATATGATTTATTCTTTTTGTCAAATACAAAAATTATATTAGGTGCATTTGCATAGTACTCTAATAGTCCACACTATGACTTGAACCAAATATCTCATTTTTATTTGTTTACACTTTAAAGTTTTTATTCTGTATTGGCTAAGAGTTTATTGGGGAAAAAACGTGTGCCATCCTATAATTCATGTAAATTTGGTTTTCCATCATTAGTTGCAATGCAAAAAAGTGAGATCACTTTTTTCTTGTTATCTCTGTCATTCCTGTTTC
>PVJH01020749.1:0-40159 GCA_004026705.1 Nesogale talazaci | reverse complement strand
CCCCCCCGCCCCGTGATTCGGTAGGTCTGAGTCATAGCCTGAGAATTTGATCAGAGATAATCCTGACTCCGACCGAAGGAGCCACATCTGGTTTCTGGGACCAGGACCGCACTCCCTGCCTTCTGGTGGGGTCGTGGGTTACAAGGTCAGTAGCTACTCTGCCGGCAAAAGAACAGGCTCTCTGTTCCGGCAAAGATCACAGCGGCAGAAAGCCTAAGATGCTGTTTCCCTTTGTCCTCCAGGGTCCCTGGGAGCCGTTGGGTGGCTCTGCCACTGATATCCCAGCACTGCCACTCCACTCCCTCTTCATCGCCAATGCTTCCTGGACGGATGCCCTTTGCGGGCTGTAGTGTATCCCATGACTACTTGCGCCTCGTCCTCCAGCTGCCAGCTATTCCTCTGATAAGGAGGGCACTGCGCTCCACGTTGCAGGACCCCTGGGAGCACAAGGGTTCGGCCGCTCACCCAAAGGTCAGCTGTTGGGCTGAACCCACTGTTCTGTGAGAGAAAAGGCAGGGCTTTCTGCTCCCCTAAAGATTTCAGGCTAGGGTCATGCTACATTTGATTTGCCAAGGCAATTCAAAGAGCAACATACAAACGGTGGCTGGAGCCTCTCGGTGGTCTCCATATGCTGATATGCAGCCAGTCTCCATATGCTGATATGCAGCCTGCCCATGTCAAGACCCTGGGTGGTCCCAAGGCTTGTAGGGTCAAGGGAAGGAAGGGTGAGAAAGATCAGCTGCTCTAACTGGAAGGTTCTAGAGAAAGAATGATTCTTGGGGGGCTGACGGTTGACCGTATTGGTACATTTGTCTTTTGTCTTCCTTTGGAAGGAACACAGTTTTCTTAAATACCAGAGTAGAATTCATTTTGAATTCGGTGCTGCCTGCAACTGTCTCGTTCGTAAGAGCTGCGTATTTTTTAAATGAATGGAACGAGGGACAGCAATGTAGCCAATTTGTTATTTGCTTCTAAGTTTATTTAAAGAGAAGAGGCCATGACGGATGACATCTGCGCCATATATATTTGTCACATCTATGTCACATTTATGTTAACACGCAGCTTTTGAAAGTACATTTCATACTATCTCCATTATCTTCTTGTTATCCTCCTGTTTTTATCTGATCAATTAGGCGGTAGCTTTTGACCAGCTGGCCATTAGGCAAAGAGGCATATATTTGCTTATTTGATAGATCCAGAAGAAGGGCGGCGAGTGGGGGGGTGGGTGTTGGGGGTGGAGGAACACAATATGGAGCATTTCTAAATACTTATTTTCAAAATAAAGATATAAACTTCACATAGAACTTTGTTTCCCTAAAATTAAAAAAAAAAAATTGAGCCTACATAAAGGACAGCCCGGTGAATTTAGAATGGTTGGCAAGACTTTTACAGCAGGGTTTTTTCAGATCACCACGGAGTAACGTAGCACCATTTTGCCATCTAGTGTTGTGAGCCAGTATTACCTGTGGTGGAAGCAAGGTGCCCTTTCCTCAGACTACCTTGGAATTCCCAGCGCTGTATATCCAAACCAGCCACTCAACCAAGACACCCGTTGCCATCAAGTCCATTTTGACTCAGAGTGACATGATAGGATGGAGTAAAATTGCCCCAGGGGATTTCCAAAACTACATTTTTTGTAAACCGAAGTTGACAGCCACATTCTTCCATTGACGAGCTGGTGGGTTCAAACCACTGCGGATAAGCAAGCATCCAGTGTGCCCAGGGCTACCAAACCATACCCGGAATTGAAACCTAACTTAGATTACCAAGGAACGTATTTCTCAGAAAGCCAGTCTTTTCTCCTATGCATCTCCCCTAAAGGCTTTGGTAAACAAGTAAGTTTAGCTAAAGTCAGAAAATGCTAGGATTTGTGTGCTTTGAAATCAGTGCTCTGTGTTTGTCAGGCGACTCCCATTCAAGGCAAGGGAACGTGGTGGAAGAGGATAGCAAAGATGCAAGGGTATCTAGGTTGTTCAGCTCTAAGGGAGATGCGAAATGAGCATGGCCTTTAGAAGTAGACCTGGGTCGATAAGGAAGTCCAGTGTAAAGGTTACACCTGCAGCACCCCGGGCAGTACTAAACCCCAAATGAAATAGAACAAAACAAGACCCACCCATTTCTGTGAAGTCCAATTCAACTCATAATCGCTTCCAAGCTGCAATTGTCATGGAAACAGATCACGAGGTTCTGGAGCCTGCTGAGCCATTTGGTAGGTTTGAACCACCGACCTTTCAGTTAGCGGGAGAACTCTTAACCATTGCTCCCCCACAGCTCCTTGTTGCTTGTATTGAGTTAAAGTTTGGAAAGCATACAGACTATAAATCAACTGTACAATATTTGCTGTTACTGTTCTGAATTTTTGGTCAACGACTTGCTAGCTGTGCAAACTTCTTAATCTTCCTGAACTTCAGATTCTTTATGCATGGGTGTAATATTTTCAGTTATAAGCAATAGCATACCTCCTATATTTGACAGCCAAAGCAGAGAATTGTAATGTCCTGTCTCTACAAGACACCAGTAATCCCTCTACTGGCTATGACTCTAGAGCAGTAAGAGTCATGACCAAAGCACATGACACCCATGTTGACTGCAGCACTGTTGGCAATAGCAAGAAGACGGAAACAGCCTAACTGTCCATCAATATAAGAACAGACAAAGAACTGTTGGTACATACACACCCTGGAGTACTTGCTGTTGTTAGGTACCATCAAATCAACCCTGACCCATAGTGACCACATGCAAAACAGAATGAACCATCACCTGGTCTCCTGCCATCCTCACAATTATTCCTATGCGTGAGCCCATTGTTACAGCCACCATGTCAAGCCGTCTCGCCAAAGGTGGTCTTCCTTAATGGAATACTACCTAGTGCTAAAAAAGGAAGCTGCATTCAAGAAGTATCTCATGCTCTGGATGCACCTGGAGAGCATAACACCGAGCGACATTAATCACAAAGGGACAAATATTGTATGAGACAACTGTTATAGAGAAAAAGAAATGACAAAGACTTTCATACCAAAAGGAGCAGACTTTGTGGTCCATTGAGTAAGGGAAGTAAAATAAAAACAATAGGCGAGGGGTTTGACAGATGTTAACTTGGGTGAAGGGATGAAAGTTGTCCACAAGAAGAAAATAAAAGGAAATCAAAGGAATATAGGATAAGATATTGGGGAGTTTGATTGGTAGTGTAAAATGTGGAATTCAAAATCGATATCCCCAAATGAAAACCCCGCCTCATTCACAATTTTAAAACCATGAAGCAAATAATCATAATCATCTTTTATGCCATAAGAACAATAACAATAGCAGACAATAGAATTAAACATAAACATTGCAGTTACAAAAAAGAAAAAGATAATAGATTAATGTCTTTGTATTCATGGTTGTGGTGATGTTGTTACTGTTTTTTTTTTAATGTGGGTTTTATTGTGCTTGTTTTTAAAGGAGGGGAAACCAGATGAAGAAATAATCCCAATCAAGTGACTACGACAAAGTTCAAAGAATGATTTGCATGTAGGATGGCAAGTGGAGTGTCTCAAATTCTCTTTCTTCGTTTTTATCATTGTGTTTTTCCAAATGCAAGGATATGTGCTATTCACAGGACTGAAGGCAAAACAGGAAGAGTGGGTTAGGGTGGACTTGTTCTAGCAGAATCAAATGCATGTCAGGAGTCCATGTATGTCAGCAGCCTACTACATACTTGGGAGTGCTTGACATTATCTCCCAAACCAAAAAAAAAAAAAAAAAAAAAAAAAAACAAACAATGTTCATGAAGGGTTGTGTAATTAAAATGTATGAATTTGAAGCTTATGTAGAGATCCTATAAAATTCAACAGTAATTTAAGCCATTTTAAAGCTTAAATCCCTAAATGATTTAGCAGAGAGAGTAGAATTTTGCCACTGATATTGTTTAGAATATCTGAGATACATGAATCATTTAAAAAGAAATAAACCTTTAGTCAAATTTATTGTTTAAAAAATGTCCCCCCAAATGATAGATTCTCCTATTATCTGTATTTGGAACTGGCTACTCCCATTGTCTTTGCTCTTAGTGGCCATTGATTGCAAGGATTAGACAAGAAAGAGCTGCTGGCCAATTGATTGCAAGGATTAGACAAGAAAGAGCTGCTGCCAATTATACCCATACTGAATATTTAACATACCCAATATTCTTCATCAGTGAAGGTATCTTCTCAGCCTCTTCCTCCTACCGACCTAAAGCCTACTCTCCATACTCCCATCCACACTAAAAAGAAAAACAAAACAAAACAATTTTTTATAAAGGGAGGGGGAAAGAGGAGCTGGTACCAAGGGCTCAAGTAGAAAATATTTGGAAATGAAGATGGCAATATGTGTACAAATATGCTTGATACAAACACTATAAGAGTTGTAAGAGCCCCCATAAAATCATTGAAAAAGAAAAGCTCCCATTGAGTAAATTTGGACTCATAGTTTTCCTTCACGCTCTAGCTCATCAGTTTTCCTAGGCTCTGTTTTTGTTCGGAGATGCTTGCTGTTGGGCCGCTAATGGCAAGGTTGATTGTACAAACCCACCAGCAGCTTCAGGGGAGAAAATTGAAGCCATCTGCTTCCATAAACATTTACAGCCTCCGAAACTTTACATAGGGTCTCTATGAGGCAGAATGTGTTTGTCGACAGTAGGTTTGGTTTAGTTAATGTTTACAGAAGTAGCTTGACAGCTCCTTCTGCCAAGGAATTGGGTGGGTTCGAATCATTGACTCATCAGTAAAGAATTGGGAGCCTTCGAGGAATCAGACAATTAGTGACAAGTTAACTGGCAAACTTAATGCCCTAAAATGTATATTGACAACCATTCAACAGCTTAAGTCTTTATTTGGAAACCAGAGTCCTCTTTGGGGTTTCTTTTAAGATATAACAGTCCAAAAGGTTGGACTGTTCCAAATTGTTTGGGAATCCAGGTATTGGGCATGATTACTGGGTGTAGACAGTGGGCCTGCTATTTGCCTAATTGCTCCTAGATCCCTACTTAGCCCTTGCTTTCCTCATTCTGTATCATAAAGCATGCCATTTCCATGGTTTCTGGGTTGGCTACTGTGAGGTCTCTCCTAGAAGACGAGGGGAGATTAAAAAGAAGAAGCCAAGCTATTTCCTGCCCTCTCACTCTGCTTCAGGCAGGTCCCTGAAAATAGCTATGTCTTCTGGACAGAGACAAATTTCCTGAAAAGTTAATGAAGCTTAAGCTCTACGGCTGCTCACTTAGGCCTCTTGCAATGCCCTGGATGTATAATTTTTAACAGCTTTATTGAGATATAATTTACATACCATAAAATTCATCCATTGTAAGTGTACAGTTCAAGGATTCTTAGTAAATTTATCGAGTTAAACAACTATTATCACAATCCAGTTTTATAATATCCCCACCATCCCAAAAAGTTCTGTAGTGTCTGTTTTCAGTCAACATGGGTTCCTCATATCAGCTCTAGGCAATTAGGGTGCAATGGATCATCTTTATATGGATTTTCCAGCAATGATTTTCTAATGCCAACCAAATAATTTGGGTGGGCCTATGGAAATAAGGTGCTTTTGATCCACCAAAGTTATTGGACAGTGTGGCAGTCATGTGCTTATGTTAATTTTATGATTGAAATGTAGGGGTGGAGTCTAGCCTGTTAATCTGGAGATAGCCATTGAGTAGCCAATGAGGCCTCTATGTGGGCATGGCTTTCTCCTGAGACTTCTGGGAAATCTCCCAATATTTCCCTTGTGAAGATGAGAAGCTGTCTTCCCCAGTTGTTGGGAGTTAGTTTCAGAGACGATTAATCACGGACAAGACAAGCTGGCAGCGTTGGAGAAGCTGGAGGAGCCAGCGGAGAGACAACACAACTTTGCCCTGGTGGAGCCAGACCTCTGAAGCTGGGGCAGCCAGATGGAGACCTCTGCCATCGATGAGTTGCTTATGCTGTTGATGGACCCTGAGCCCTGGAGGCGAGGTGCCCTGCCAGCACCGGGATTCTGCACCCACTGACCTGTGACTTTGTGAGTCGGAAGAAGATTTTATAGACTGATATCGGGCATATGGGTTAATATCGGACTTATGACTTTGAACTGGACTGGGCTGGGATGCTTTCTCCATGTCCCATTTCTTTTGTATATAAAGCCTTTCCTTATATCGATATGCGTGTCTATGAAATTTGTTTCTCTAGCCTACCCGGAGTAGCACATTATGATACCTCAGGAGTGAGGTACTAGAGGAACAAATCATAAGATGGAAAGTAGAAGCTTGTTTGACTTGTGCCTTGTGGTATTGTTACTTCTTTGGCTAGACAGAAGTCAGATATGTCCTTGGAATTTACTGATTTATTTTCTGGAAAAAATATGGGAAGTTAAAGTTTTGATTATTTTGTTTGGATCCTGTCTTTGGCTATTTCTATATAAAATGAATACTTCTAGGTATATCTTGAGCTAAGGGATAAAAACTGCATTTTAAATGTCTCAGAACCTCTCCTGCTAAAGGAGAATGGTTATGAAGGTCAGAATGCCTGACTGAAAGGAGCGATCTGTTCTGATGCCTTCAGAGACCTAATTCAATGTTTTTGTGTAAACAGTAGTTTAGATAAGGATATCGATAAGCATAATAAGTATTCACCTTGACTGTTTTAAGAATTAAGTTTGATTTCTGACTATGCTGCTTATACTGATTTCTTATGCCTGTTATTGTAAATATAAGGATGCATAGAAATATTTATTGGGAAGTATGTAAAAGAGTTTGCAAATCTAGTTACCTCAAGCCAAGCATTGAACTCTGGAGGGTTTAAGGACTTAGTGTCAAAGACATCTCTAAAGTGATTAACCCCACCTTGATCTTAAATGGGGTTAGGCCACACCTGGAAAAACTTCTCTGAAGAAAGTAGCCCCACCCAGTCTTTGGGAGTACTCAGGATACTTGTAGTCTGAGAGGTCAGACTGACCGATAAAGAAGGATAGAGTCAATTTCCTTGGAAAATCCTGACTAGTGATTGTCTTCAAAAGCGAAGGAATCTGGAACCATGAAGATAACTCCTCTCTGGGTCTGAATGTTAAAGGAAACTGGTGGCAGGCTGAAATGCTTGTTAGGTGACCACCCAGATTTACTGTTTGTCAGTGAAAGCAGGAGAAATGCGGCAATGAAGAGCCGGGTTGACTTTGGCCACTGACAGCCGGGGACTTGGTTCACAGGAAATAGAGGAGATGAGAGCAGGCTTACTGGTCTGAAGTTCATGACCTAGCATGGGAGAGCTAGGCATGTTGAGAACTTGTTGGGACCTTGGTCTAAAGGAAGGAGACCAATGGCCACCGTGGTGAGGCTAAGTGGAAAAGCCCACATTGAGTTGACCTGAACCCGACCAGAGGAAGAGAAGCGATTTAAGTCTGTGAACTGGTGCATATCGTTGCTGACTTTATGGATGGCCTGTCCTGATTTGACTTTGCTAATGGATGCCACTTCATGAGTTTCCAACTGGAATGAAGATTCTTCACGTTGAAAGATATGACTGTTTCCTTAGAGCACTGGGTTGGTGTAAGTGGGCAATGTAGAAATTAGATACCCAAAATGGGAGAATGAAGGCAAGAGGTGATTTGGCTTTCAAACTCTTATAGGTTGTGGAATATATATTCATAGGATTATAGCATCAAGGTGTAGACATTTTGTAACTACAGTTGTAAGGCACAGGATATCTTTTGTTTTGTTCATTTATAGAATGTAATTTTAAATGATGGTGACACATGTTGTATTGTATGCATTTTAGTTTTATCCTGTAAGGTACAGGTATGATTTTATTGTTTCTTTGAAGGTTACATATGGTTACAGAGTTATGTGAAAGTATAAAATTAACAAGGGGTGGTCTGTGGCAATCATGTGCTTATGTTAATTTTATGATTGAAAGGTAGGCGTGGAGTCTAGCCTATTAATCTGGAGATAGCCATTGAGTAGCCGATGAGGCCTTTATGTGGGAATGGATTTCGCTTGAGACTTCTAGGAAATCTCTCGATATTTCCCTCGTGAAGATGAGACGCTATCTTCCCCAGTTGTTGGGAGTTAGTCTCAGAGATGGTTAATCACAGAGAACACAGGATGGTGGCATCCGAGAAGCTGGAGTAGCTGGTGGAGAGGCACATGGTTTTGCCCTAATGGAGCTGGACCTCTGAGGCTGGGGCAGCCACATGGAGGCCTCTGCTAGCGATGAGTTGCTTCTGCCACCACAGTATGCTGTTGATGGACCCTGAGCCCTGGAAGCGAGGAGCCATGGGGAGACCCCTGTCGGTGCCGGGACTCTGTACCCACTGACCTATAACTTCGTGAGTTAGAAGGAGACTTTATGGACTGATTTCGGGCATATGGGTTAATATTGGACTTGTGACTTTGAGCTGGACTGGGCTGGGATGTTTTCTCAATGTCTTGTTCCTCTTGAATATAAACCCATTCCTTATATTCATATGTGTGTCTTTGAAATTTGTTCCTCTAGCCTCCCTGGACTAACACAATATCCAGAACAAGGTTTGACATTAATAGACATTTCACCTTTTTTTTTTAAGGCATCACTGCCCTCAGGCGGTGGGAGTAGGAGGCCCAGCCTTTGCTCCTGGGAGCCGGAATTGAACCTCCATCCCAGTGGGCCGCAGTCCCGCGCACAACCACTACGCCACCGGGGCTCAGCCCGACATTTCACCTCTTTTCAAATGAGAAAACCACTCATACTCTTGAGTTTTTCCCATAGTGCTCTCCTTGGAAGCTGTGTTCAACATCACAACAGTTTCTATGGCAATTTCCCCGAGCAGGAAACAAAATTTCACAGACACATGCTGTTCTCTTAAATCAACCATCACAAAAACAAACCAAAATAAAAAAATCCCTGAGGTTTGAAAACATTCACTGAAATCAGAGAGAATCTTCCCAGGTGATGCCCCTAGATGCACAAACTCAGAGTGAATTGCTTGATGCTTGCCTAGCAGGAAAAATGCATACTTTGAAAACTCTGCTCAACCCGATGCAACTCTGGGTTTTGGGGGGGCACTCTGTCATAGTCTTGGTTGACTAGAGAGACAAATTCACAGATACTCATATGTGTGTAAGAGAAAACTTTTTACAAAAGAGCAATTGTCCATTAAGAAAACATTCTATCCCATTCCAGATCAAATTCATAAGTGTGATATATCACACCATATGTTGATAGTAGTCCATAAATTCCTTTTCAGACTCACACAACACATGCAAGGATGCCAAATACAGGAAGGTCAAATGTCAGTGACTGGAAAGAGTCTTGTGGATCCAGGGGTCATAGAAAGATTTCAGTGCTAGCGTGAGTCTCCATGTGGTTGCTGCATCTCCAGGGCTCTAGTGAAGTTCCATGAGTCCTGTCATCAGGATCACGAAGTGGAGTATCTGTGTATCTGGCTTCCAGTGACCCATTTATCTCCTTCAGACCTCTAAATGAGGTCATCAAGCTGCAACCTGATTGACAGGCTATACTCCACCACTTTTCAGGTTGACAGGTAACTGCTACATAAAAACCTTGTAGCATATAGCATAGCCCTGGTGGTGTAGTGATTACATACTGGGCTCCTAACTGCCAGCCCAACAATTTGAAACCAGGAGCTGCCCCACTGGAGAGGGATGAGGCCTTCTACTTCTGTGAAGAGTTACAGTCTCAGAACCCCTCAGGTACAGTTGTTTCCTGTCCTATAAGGTTGCTATGAGTTGACCTCAACTCAATGACAGTGAGTTTTTTCTATGCATAAAAACATTAATGAAAACCTGCAAGACTCCCTTAACATGAGAAAGCAGTAACAACAATCATAGTTTTATGTGCATCACAAAGTAGTACCAGCTTTTCATTATTAACTGTTGCATACATTTTTCATAGACTTTACAGGGCTTAAGGCATCAACATATATGAGGACTGATCTTGCCTAAAGGACCCTTATATGGCGTGTGATTGTAGTTCCTTTCTTTTTATTGCCCCGAATCCTGCTGTGTGAATATTTCTCATGCTATTTATATAACTCACCAGTTATTGGACCAGCATGCAATTTTGTATTGGTAATTCTGCATTCTCTTCCACAAAAAGGGCTACCCTGGATTGTGTAAGCTTCAGGTATCTGGCGCCACATCTACATCTGTGTCGCCAGCTCTGTGGCAGTCAGCATTTAAGACAGTCCCTAATGACCCTCATCCTCTGGTATTTACATCTTTATTTAATCCCTTCCCTTTCATGTGGATTCGATTTAGAGATTTTCTTGTAATGAACAGAACATGGCTAAAGTATTGGCAAGTCTTTTCTGAGAAGAGGTTACAAAAAGACTGTGCATCTCATCTTACTCATCTTTTCTTGCATAAGTTCTCTTTCCTCTCAACTTTTCTCCTCTACTTTTCCTCCTATGCCCCTTTCTCTTTCACACTGTAGGGGAAGAAAGTGGACCTGATCTCTGAGTAGTGTTCAGTAGAGGCTAATGTGGTAAGGAAGTGTTATCTTTGAGGACTTACCAGTGAAGCTCCTTTGAGGACCAAGGTGCTCCGTATCCAAGTCATGGTATTTTCAATTGCTTGATGTGCCTCTGAAAGTTGGACATTGAGTAAAGTAGGCTGAAGAAGAATCTAGGTCTTTGAACTATGGTGCTGGCGAAGAACATTAAAAGTACCATGGACTGTTAACACATTAAAGACCGGATTTTTTTTTTTTACGAACTTACACAAGTGTCTGGGTATTTTTTCAGCTGTTAGGTTTTTTTGCATTAAATCATAAATGGATGTTTTTTTGCATTAAACCATAAACATGAGTAAACTCTGGGTGCGTAAGAAAACAATCAAATCTGTCTTGAAAGACATATAATCAGAATACTCCTTAGAGGCAAGGATGGCGAGAGACTTTGTCTCACATAACTTGAACATGTTGTGAAGACCAGACCCTAGAAGGACCCCATGCTTCATAGAGGGGAAGCCAAAAAGAAGAAGGTCCTGCACAAGAGGGGATGGCACTGTGGCTACAACAATGGGCTGGAACATAACAATTGTGAAAAGTTGCAGACCTGGGAGGGGTTTTGCTTCATTTTCCACAGGGTGGCTATGATTCAGAATGGACCCAGAGGCGCTTAACAACCAGCAGCCCCATGAGGGAGCTTGGAAATGGATCCTCTTAAGGTTTCATCTTGAGAGTTGCCATCCGTCCCAGGTGGCATCTTGATCCCAGTCTTGTCAGAGACCCTAAGCCAGATCACCCAGCTAAACCCAAATTCTTGATTCACAGAAATGTCAAGGTAGTAAATGTTAGAGCAGTGAACGTTTTTGTTTACAGCTACTCTGATTTGAGGTGATTTGCTCTACAGCAACAGGTAACCAAAACAATCCCCTACAGGTTGGCCTCTCTCTCGGGCTCACAGTGTCCACGCAGCTGCCTTCACCACATCTTTAACACCTGCCCTAAGGGCCTGGCTTCCAGTCTCCGGCAGGACCGCCTCCTCTCTGTGTTCCGTCACCTCTAAAAGGAGAAGACACTTCCTGCTGTGGCTAATCTTAATGTCAGTTGCCTCATGGTTTCTTATTCTTCTATCAGCCCTCTGACCATCTTTTGATATCAATGCCCCCCACCCCCACTTTTTCCTTTGGAAACACCTAGAGCAGTGTGTTTCTAGTGTTACAAAGGGAAGCTGTTTCCTTTGCTATGACATGTAATCTCACTTGAGCCTTCACCAGTCTCTTTGGAGAAAGAAACAAAATAGTGTGGCACACAGAGTCATCTAGGTCCTAGGATCAGTTTTCACAAACAAAATCGGTTATGTTAGAACACCCCTTCTGAAGGACCACACAGGACAGCAACCCTTCAGAGAGGTGACGACAGAGTGACTGAGCAGCTCTCTTGCTACTGCAGTCCACAGTGAGGATTCTGGACCAAGAAAAGAAGATGTGTGTGCAAGCTGTGCATTTTCTAATGGCTACAGCTATCCTTTGGACTGCTCTTTGCAGAGTTCCCCTGGGCCTCCAGTGGGATGAGGTATGGGGGAAGGTCGAAGGGCTACATAAGGGAGGATGTACTATGATCACAGAAGGAAAACACTGTTCCTCTAGGGCTTGGGCGACTTCACTGAAAATGGAGTTCAATACCCAACATAGTGCACCCATTTCTACAGATTTCGACAGGGCTGGCATGCAAGCAAAGGAGGTCCATGCCTTTCCTCCAGATGGCAAAGAAGCTGCTTGCTCTTTCTTAGACCTACTTGGGAAAACAGAGAAGCCTTTGAGGTTAGCTCCTTATACTTCAACCCCTAGCTTGGCTGAGAAGAGGGCCTTTTGGCTGGGGAACTACTTTCCCTGGAAACTTTCCATTTACTTCCAGCCCCTGCACTGCTTCTGGTTGGGGCCCATGAGTAAACCAAGCCAGCTGGCATCATTTAAAGCCCTAGGGGCTGAGGTGTCCTGATCAACCAGCAATCATTCTTCATTTACATCTTGTGCATCCCTCTCCCCTGTTCTGGCAGCTTGTCCCTTTCTCCTTTGTTATTTCATGGACCAGCACCTTTAGACCCACCCCTAGCTCTGACTGAGGAATTGGCAGTTTCTTCTGACACAAGCAGGCTCAGCAGCTCTCTGCTCCACAGAGGTGATGAATTGCTTTGGAATCAGCATGTCCCTCTTGTCAAGGCAGACACACAACTGACAGAAGGACAGACAGAATGTTGGCAACAGGCACGTCTGATGTCAGCAACCCTGTGCAGAGTTCGTTTCTGAGTGCACAGTCTAAACAGAGTGAAAGAACAGACAGAGGGAAAATCAGAATAAAATGGCTAGGAGGATTATAAGATTGATTTCTCTCTAGCTTCTACTGTCAGCTGTTTGGGGAATCAGAGCCCGGGCCTCAGCTAGAGCTGGGTAGAAGTTAAAGAACAATGGTTAAGAAGAAAGACAGTTCCCCCTCCTTCTCCAGACAACTGCTGCTTTCTCATGCTGCAATAGATTTCACCAAGTGATTCAGTATTGACTCTCATCATTTACATCTGCATTAAATATTAATTAGAGAGCCTGTAACTGTTCATTACTTTTCAATCTGGCCTGGAGTCCATCAGGCACTGTTCCGATTGGCTCTCTTCTGCTTAGGGGGCCTGCTGTCTTTGGAATGTCACCACCCAAAGCTGCTGGGAACAGGGCTAGCCTTCGCTTCACAGTCTCTGAAGCAAGGGAGTCTCTTATTGGCCACCAGTGTGTTTGATGGGTATTGCTTGTGTGATGATGGGGAGTAACGCACTGTGCAGTCTCTCAGGATCGCTCCGGAGGAGAATTACAGATCACTTTGTCCTTTAGTTTGTTAGCACAACCATAAATTAGAGCACAGCTTGGGCAGAGCTCCTATGAAGACTCAGCATTTGAAAGACATCTTTTGTAGTGCCTTTAGTTTGGGGATCACAGTTACCAGTGATCATTACCAGTGGAATGTGAGATGCCAGAGCCATCAACAACATCTTGTGGATGAAGGGGAAAGATTTGCAAAAAAATTAATGGGCTCAGAATTTGAAAAGAACCAACACCATCTAATGGCAGTTTGTTATCACCCTTCCTGTTGGGCACATTAAAGGGAAACTGGTGGTATAGTGGTTATGCTATTAGGCTGTGATCCCTTTGGCTGGCACTTTGAAACCACCAGCTGAGCTCCCATCAATTCAAAGACACCGAGTTGTTTAGTGACTTAGTGGCTATGTGTAGCGCTGCTAACCACAATGTCGGCAGATTGAAACTCAAAGCTGCTCCACTGGAGAAAGACAAAGCTTTCTACTTCCATAATGAGTTATGTCTAGGAAACCCAAAGGGACGATTCTTCCCTGTCTTGTAGGGTCTCTATGAGTCGGAATTGACTCGACGGCAGTAAACTTATTTTTATTTTTGTTGTTGTTTGACTTGGGTTCACCTGAGATATTTCAAATGAGCATGCCTTTTTGGTACATAAGGGGTGATAGTGATGCTGTGGGTTAGGTGTTGGGCCATTCACTTCAAGGTTAGCAGGTTGAACAGAACAGCCATCCTGGAGGAGAAAGTTAAGGCTGCCTGCTCCCAATGAAGACTTGCAGTCACAGAAACCCTCATATAGTGTCACCGTGCGTTAGAATTCATTTCATGGCAATGGGTGGTGGGTCTCAGTGTGTAGCATTTTTTACTTCATGTAACTAAATACCCAATGAAAATTGTTTCAAAACTAAGAACAGATCAAGAAATACAGAAATGGTTGCTATCAGGGTTGGTTCACTGACTCCACAATTGTATCAAACACTGAAGCTCTCCATTCTTTGAAGTTCCACCTTCGTTGGGGTATTAGCCAGGTTCTGAACCTTGTCTCCTGATTGTTATAAAATGGTGGTGAGAGTTCCACACATCTAATGTCATCAGAAAAAATGCTGAACTCAAGAAAAGTAGTGTTTGCATTCATGAGGAATTTCTTATAATGGATGTGGTAGTTACATAATCCATTGTCAATTTGAGGCTTAAAAGTGAAAGGGTGGAGTTTAGTCTGTCAGTTGGAGTGCAGTCTGATGACCTCATTTGGAGGTGCTAACGAGATAAAACAGTTTTCAGGACGCAAGGACACACATTCACTCTCTGAGAGACCCTTTGCTGACAAGACACATGGAACTATGCTAGTGTGCTGAGATGGAACACCCATGTGGAGACCCCTGCCAGTGCTTAGATGCTTATAATACCACTGGATCCACAAGACTTCCCACCCACCCAATTCATGTGATCTTCCTGCAATTGGTGTCATTGTGTTTCGTGAGTCTGAATAAGACTTTATAGGTTAGTATCAGACATATGGGCTAATATAGGACATATGGATTTGATCTGGACTGGGCTGTGATGTTTTCTCAACATTCAATTGCTCTTGTATATAAGGATTTTTCTTTTTTTAATATTTTTTAATTAAAAATCATTTTATTAGGGCTTCATACATCATTTTTCACAATACATAAATAAACATACTGTGCCAAGCACCTTTGCATGTCTGCTACTATCATCATTCTCCAAACATCCGCCTTTTCCCTTGAGCCTTTGGTATTAGCTTTTCCATCTTTCCCCTCTTCCCTGCTCTCCCTTCCCCATCAACCCTCAATACTTTATAAATTATTATTGTTCTGTCATATCTTACACTGCCTGACACCTCCCTCAACCCACTCCTTTGATGCCTGTCCTCCAGATAGGAGGTTATGTGTAGATCCTTGCAGTTGGTTCCGTCTCTCTACCCCACCTTCTCTCCACCCATCCAGTAGTTCCAATCTCACCACTGGTCTGAAGGGCCTCATCCATCTTGGTTTCCCCATGTCTCCAGCTCCCCTCTTTACTAGGGCACCTTCTCCAGTCCATCTGGATTTGAAAGGTAGAGTTGGGACTATGATGGTGGAGTGGGGGGGAAGGCTTCAGGAACTAGAGGAAACGTGTATGTATCATCACTGCCTGGCTGCACCTTGACTGGTCTGTCTCCTCCCTGTGACTCCCTTATAAAGGGGTGACCAATTACCCACCAGTGGACCTTAGGTCCCCACCCTGCTCTCCCCCTCATTCGTAATGATGTGATTCTTGTTCTTTGATGCTCGATACCTGCTCCCTTCAGCCCCTCTTGATCACACATGATGGTGTGCTTCTCCCATGTGGGTTTTGCTGTTTCTGTGCTGAATGGCGACTCAATTATCTTCAAGTCTTTGAGAAAGGCTCTTTCTTATACATATATGAATGTCTCTGATTTTGTGTCTGTAGTCAATCCACACTAACACAATGGACAAAGCTTTTCATAAAAGCATTGCCCCTCAGTTATCATTGGCCAGAATTGGGTCACCAGTCCATACCTTAGCTGCAAGGGAGTATAGAAAGCGAGAAGCTAGCATTCTCAGCCTGTAGGATAGAAGGTTTCCTGACATCAAAATATTAATAGAGATATAGCAAACCACATGTAAGTCATATTTTGAGTCAACACTTGTTGAGCTGCTTCTAATGCATAGTGACCTTATAGGGCAGAAATTTTTGGAGGCTGTAAATTTTTACAGAAGCAGAGTACCACATCTTCCTGCTATGGAGCAGCTGGTAATTTTGAACTACTGACCTTGCAGTTAGCAACCCAATGCTTAACCCACAACACCACCAGCATGCCTTACCATACAATTATAAAAACTAAACTACACTCATTGCCATCAATTGACTCTTGGTGACCCTACAGGACAGGGTAGAACTACCCCTGTGAGTTGTCAAGACTACAGCTCTTTTTAGGACTAGAAAGCCCCCCATGTTTCTCCTAAGGAGTGTAGCTGGTGGCTTTGAACTTCTGATATTGGGGTTAGCAGGCCAATAACTAGCCACTATCCCGGGAGGGTTCCTCAAGCATTAGGTTAGGTACCTTCAAATGCATTACATGTCTAACCTAATTAAGTTGTAATGAAGTTAGAACAACCAACAAATTACCTTTGGGGTCTTTTAAATTACTTGTCCATCCATCTGTAGCTAGGCATTGGCAAATAGGAATACTTTCCAACTGATACTAATAATTGAGCAAAGTGAAAATCAACACTCAATGGAAACACACTGAAAACTACTGTCAGCATGAGTTCAAACAGTGTGATTGATTGCTATTTATATACTTTTTACTTTTAGAAGAAAGTTCACCCAAGAACAAGAGTTAGATGGGCCGCACCAAACATCCCAAGTAAAAGTCATATACTAAAAGGTTTTCATTCTTGTTCTTCTAAGTTCAATAAGAATAAAACTTGGCCATAGATACAGACACACCACAAAGAATAGTTGGAGGGGGCTGAGCCCCCATAGCGTAGTGGTTGAGTGTGGGACTGCAGCCAACTGACTTGGCGGTTCGAGGGCAGTGATGCCTAAAAAAAAAAAAAAAAAGAATAGTTGAGAGATGAAGATTCCAAACACTGCTGCGTTCCAGTATATTAACTTAGGTCAACCTCATCCTCTGGGCTCATTCATTTGAGCCCAGGAAGAATACATTACTGTTCACCTATTTGTGCATTGAAATTTCTGTCAACAAGTAATCAAGTCTCTCCAGATGTTTCCCTTGCTATAACAAAGCCACTGTCACGAACAATAGTGCACAGATGTTCTCTTTGAAAAGCAGATTAAAAATGCCTTTGTTAATGTTTTCAAATTATCAACTGAAGTTGGAAGAAAATAGATGCAAAATTGGTTCAGAAATATCTATTTGAAACTGAATTAAAAAAATTAACTATAACCTCTTTGGGTAAGATTAATTGAAATTTAACAGATAAAATGAAAAAACAAACTCGGTGTGCTTTCCTCAGATAGGAATCAACTAGTTAGAGATTGTGAAATACACTTCTTTTACAGATGGAGTTTATTTGTTTAGACTGTTTCATTTACATTTGCCTAGCCTCTATTTCCCTTATTATACTTTCCATGGGGTTCATTCATTCTAGTGGCCCTTTGAAATTTTAGTTCTGCAAATTTTTCTTCCCTTTGTTAATTGTCTCTTGTTGGTTGACTATAGTATCTCAGAGCTTTGACATTCCCAACTCTTTGCTATTCTTTCATAGTTCTATAGTCATTATTTTTGCCTCATTCTATATTAATTCATAGCAGGCTTCATTTACATTTTTGTATTGGAGTCTGCTTTGACTTCATTATCTGATGGCTTGTTATTTGATTAATTTCCCTCTTTTTCTGTATAATATATTTGCAAAGTATCTGATCACAATCATTTTCTATTTTTTTATGTTTAAACCAGATGGGTGTTCCTGTAGTTTTAAGAGAAAGCTCCTGCATAGAGAGTGGTAAAGTCAAGTCTTCTTCCTTGACTGAGAAACTAGCTAAGGGTTTCTCATCTTCTTGGACATGTAGCTTCTCCAGTCACACAACTCCACTGAGTTTCATGATCTGCTGTTACCATTTTGAAAATTTTAATAATGTTTGGAGAAGGGAGTCCTGCAGTTTTTCTTTGTGCTGTGCTACTCAAACTATATATCTGATTCTGCTGGATCAAAACCATAGACCCTATGTGTAGTCATCTGCACAGTTCTGAAGTTTCCATCATCTGGGCCAGTAAGTGAATCTTCTCTTTTTCCAACCAATGATTCTGGCTTCCTCACTGTGATTTCCACTCTCAACTAGTCCCCCACCCCCGCCACCCCCAGATTGTGTCTTTTTTAGGATGGGGTGTGTTACTGGGTATTTCTGAGGTTACTGAGGATTTAATTCACCTGAGTATTCCATGACTTACCTTAGTGGGTCTTCCTGGTCTATATTTGGGCCTGCCTACAAAGAAATGGAACCCCTGAAGTCATCCCCGCCATTCTCAAATTAACTAACTGAACATTTCACTTGAAGTAAAATCCACATATTTTCAAAATACTTGTTGGCAATTTCTGTGTTCTAATTCTCTTAAGATAATCAGAAAACTAGACACCCCTAATAAATTATTTTCACTTCGGTCTCATGGCCACATTATATGTGTGTCACCTCAGTCTCATGGTCACATTATATGTGTCACAATAGAACTGAACTCCATAGAATTTTCAATAGATGTGACTTTGAGGAAGTTGATCAGCAGACTTTTCTTCTGAATCACTTCTGGATGGGTTTGATTGGCCAAATTTTTATTAGTAATTGATGGTCTAACTGCTTGCAGGATGATCAGAACACCCTTGTTAGATACCATTAGGTTTTGGATTCACTCACCCATAATCTAGGGTTGATGCTTGTCACTTAGTTTTGTTAAGGGCTTATTTCCTTTGCCTTTTGCTATCCTATCATTAATGAGGGGATTTAAAGAAATCCAAGATTACATTATCACCATGATATTGATCCAACCAAAAGCCATGTAAGAACTTGCAAATTTGATGAGTGTCTTACAGAATCACTAACTATTAATTAAGTACTACATCAGGTTTTCCAAAGACTGCTCTCTTTAACCATCTTTATCTAGGCACATACTATCTAAGAGACAGGAAAAGAAGAGGTATCATTTTAATCAACTAATCGCATGTAGTTTCACTTAAGCGCTAAACACTAAAATGTCTTCTCAGGTTTTATTGACACATAATCCACATTGTACAATTCAATCGTTCAATCATGTTAAAATAATTTTAAAAAGTTCTACTTAGTAAAAACCTTCACAAAACCAACGCAATTTAATTTATGAATCTCATTGTTTGGGAACATAAGTATGTCAACTACACTCCCGAACTTTCATCAAAGCAACACCCTGGAATGACTAAAGCAGATGAGAGCTGCTCAATCAATGCCTAGCAAAAGGGACTCTATTGCTTTAAAAGAAATCTTTACTGTGAATAGAAAGAGGGAACAAGTTTGAGTTTTGTGTCAGTCCTGGTAGACTAGAGGAACAAATTTCATACACACGCATATTGATCTAAGGAAAAGATTTATGTATAAGAGAAATAAGACATTAAGAAAGCATCCCAATCCCGTCCAGTACAAAGTCATAAGTCTGACATTAACCCATATGCCCGATATCAGTCTATAAAGTCTCCTTCCAATTCACGAAGTCACAGAACAGTGGGTGCAGAGTCCCGGCACTGGCAGGCATCTCCCCATGGCTCCTCACTTCCAGGGCTCAGGGTCCATCAATAACATGCTGCTCCATCTTCAGAGGTCTGGCTCCATCAGGGCAAGGCCATGTGGTTTCTCCGATGACTCCTCCAGTTTCTCGGATGCTGCCAGCTTGTCTTTTCCATACTCATTGCCTCTGAAACTAACTCCCAACAACTGATGAAGATAGCTTCTCATCTTCATGAGAGAAATATCGCAAGATTTCCCAGAAGTCTCAGGAGAAAGCCATGCCCACATAGAGGCCTCATTGGCTTCTCAATGGCTATCTCCAGATTAATAGTCTAGACTCCACCCCTACATTTCAATCATAAAATTAACATAAGCAGATGACTGCCACAAGTTTGCACCCAATATATGAAGTTTTCTCTTTGCTGTGGCAGAATAGGTGACATATTAAATATGTTTAGGATCATAGTTCAAGATGTCACAACCAAGTTCTTCTTTTTCAACCAAAGCTCACCTGTCATTCATTCATTCACTTACCAAGTGTATATAAAATCTGCCACAAACCAGCATTATATTACACTCTTCAAACTCCCTGGGTTGTTGAGATAAGCTCAAATCTTTACCAGAAAACCATACCTTTCTCCTGCAAAGCTGCTGGTGGATTTGTACTATTGATCTTGCAATTAAGAGCCCAACGTATAACCAGCAGAGCTCCTTTATGAAAACATTGAGACTTCTTAAATCAGTCTTAGATTATGGGAGACCAGACGTCCTGCTTTTTAACAATTTGTCCCCTGGCCCGCGGAATTTTAAAATTAAGTAAGTGTATTACGATACTATTTTTGTGTTTTATGAACATTTTTGTTGCTCCATATAGACCACATTTTTCATCAAGAAGCCCCCCTCCCCCGAGTCAATGGTGTCCCACTTAAAATATGGTCACTTTTAGAAGCAATTTTTGCAACACTCTTGTATCATATTTGTCAAATGCAAAATTATATTAGATTTCATTACTGTTGCTTCTGTGAGCATTGACTGTGGATCCAAAAAGAATGGCATCCTTTTTGTTTTGTTTCTTCCAACAATTTTATTGGCAAGTCATTTACATATCATATAGTTCAATAGTTCAATCATTCAATCATAACCCAGAGAACTATACAATCATGCCCGCATCTATTTTAGAGCATCCCCCATGGTTAAATTGCCCTTAAGATAATTTATGCAATCACATATATTATAGTGCTTCCTCCCCTTCTGTCTTCATTAATTACTTCCAAAATCCCCGTTCCCACCCTACCCCCACACACACACACTGGTCCCTATATTCCCTTGTATACTTTATTTTCCTTACGCATTCACTCCTCCTGTGCTTTAATGTTGGGAGACCCGACAGAAAACTATAAAAACAAATTGTGCTAAGATGGCAGTGGTAGAAATATAATGTTATACAGACAAAAATACTAATAATGCGTAGGAAGGAAAAGACCCCCAACAGCAATTTTAAAAAAAAGTCGGGGCAGAAAATTCTGTTATGTGACCAGTAAAAGATACTTGCACCCAGAACAAATTAAGGTATGCCTATAGGGTGACCAACTGGCCAAGTGTAGCACTCAATCCAGCACCATCAGGATTACAATGGTCTCTGCCTGGTAGTAAAGCTGATTGTGATTCATGTCTGTGGCTACAGTGGATCTGGCAGTGGTTCAGCCTGATCAGGTACTCTGGAGCTGGGTTTGGGACTAGAATGATATTCTTGACAACTTCCTTCTTTTCTTTATGATGTTGCTTCTGGACCAAGTTAATGTGTGTGTCAAGAGTGCATCCTTTCACCATACTTATTCCATCTGTATAATGAGGAAATAACATAAGAAACTGGACTATATAAAGAACTCTGCATCCGAGTTGGAAGAAAACTTATTAGCTATCTGTAACATGTAGTGAAAGGTTGATATGGATTTCCTAGCCTTTGTACCTCCCACAAAATGGCTCTTTCTTGGTGGGTCTGATAAGAGAAGTTTGAGGACAACGATGACAGGATTATATTGGGAGTCGTTATTAGGGCTAATTGTGATTTTTCAAACCTAGAACTTGATTGTGGTGATTGGTCAGTCGGCCATCTTTCTGAGTATAAAATGAGCCATCTCATCAGCAGAAAGGGGATCTATAATCATCAAGAAGGAAGAACCACGTGTGGAGCATGTCCTTGGGACCCTGAGATACCTTCACATTGACATTCTCGGTCCAGAGATGGACAGTTGAGACACCAGAGAAGTGGCAGAGAGCAGTAGACCCAGGAGACCACTTCCTGGCCCATCAGATGTGTGCAGTTAAAGGTCTTCAAGCAGGGGATTCACTTGCAGAGGAGGACACCTCCAGGCATTTAATGAAGGAGATAGTGATTGACCCATGTACTGAGAGCTGGGCACCTTTGGACACAGCTCCACTATGGTGGAGTCGCATGGCACTTGGAAATTTATCAACAGCACCAAACGATTTCTGCAGCATTGCCTGAGGAGGGCAGAGGACAAGGAACAGAACGAGGTCTGCCTGCTAAGAAGCTGTCTTGACTGAAGAGCTGTGTCACGGACATTTCTGATTGTAAGTTATAAATGTCTCTAATAAACTCTGTAAGTGTGAGTATGGTTATTGAGTTGTGTGTGACCATCACAGTGACCTATCAAATTCAGCAGAGAGGGCAGTGGGAGGGTCGCTTAGTATGAGAATTGATAAAGACAGTGGGAAGGTGGAAGATCCTCTGACATTTACCGGAGGAGTCAGCTTGGGGCTGCTGTCAAGTTTGATTCTCCTCCACACCCGGGAAGTCAGAAGTCAGCCACCCACCTCCAGATTCATTTCTGCTTGCTGAAGTGAAGAGGTCCTGAAGCAGGGCTGAAGGACCTGACCAAAGTTAAAGACTTCACAGCCTTTGATATCACTTTACACCACAACATTAAAAAAATCCTCACAACCATGCCAATAAACAGCATCACGATAAGTGGAAACTTCTCAGCCTGTCCCTCCAAGACAAAGCAAAAAGCAAAACAAAACTAATTGCCATCAAGTTTATTCCAGCCACCTATAAAATGGTGTAGAAATTTCCAAGTGCTATCTTCTTTATAGAAGCAAGACGATTACTTATTTTCCCCCTGGAGTCATGGATGGGTTTGAGTTGCTATCCTTTCAATTAGCAGCCAAGCCCTTTCACCATTGAGCCACTAGAGCTGCTGCAGATTTGGAGGCATCAGGTGGTTTGCACTCAACTATCAACCTAGATGTTAGCATTTGATAAAATCCAGTGGTTTTTATCTGAGAACAGCGTTCTAATGAACTGCTTCCATCAAGATTATAGCCAAGAAAATCCCGTGCATTAACCATCAGCTCGGTTGATAGTTTCTACTTTCATTTTGATGTGGTCGCACTTCCCTTTCTTAGACTCTTGAAGCCCACAATACACTGTCTACTTGAATAGCATTTCAGAATCATGTTTGTGTTTTGAAGTGTATTTACTTATTGCGTTTCTCCAGCAAATGGTAAGACTTGGCCTGAAAGAAGCTGTATCTTCTATTGCTTTCTCTGTACTAATACAATGCTGAGCACAAAACAGATATTTAATAAATGCTTGTTAAAGGAAGACTTGTAAGTGTGTGAATGAAGTCTTAGAGCTCAATTGCTGCAAACGAAAGCTTCAGGTTTGTCATGTTGGTGATGGTTCATTACATGCAGTTCTACAGAGCTGGAAATATCTCTTCACAATATGGGAAAATAGATCTGCTTTTGAGACATAAATGATTACTTCATATTGACTTTTGAAAAATGTAGATAAGAACACTAGTGAGAATACAAAAATCTACCTTCCAGTGAATTAAGCTCTTAATTCAAAGTATGCCAGCATCATTTGTTGGGAAGAATATAAGCTTTGAGTAGGAAATGGCTAGGATCACATTCTGAGATGTCATTCCCCAGTCGGTGCCTTGAACATCACTCAATCTGCCCGCCTTTGCCAAATGGGCATAAGACTACCCTGAGAATTTGCTAACATAATTTTGCAAAGGGATTAACCCAGTGGCAGCACAACACATTCAAGTAATCTGTGTCCCTCTCTCTCCTGTACCATGCATGTATCAATAATCTCCTAAGATCTAGAATATAGTAAAATACATTAAAAAACAAAAGTCACTGAACACTGTGTGTGTGTGGAAGGGAGTTAAAGGACACAGTCAAATCAAAATCAAGTTCATTTCCATTGAGTGGATTCTAACACATAGCAATTCTGTATAGGTTTTCTGAGACTGCGAATCTTTACAGAGGCAGACAGCCTCAACATTTGAATTTTTTTTATGTTTGCAATTCAGTGACATTGATTACATTCTCTAAGTTGTGCAAATAATTCCACCATCGTTCTCCACATTGTTTTACAACCCTTGGCTTAAACTCATTGCTGTTGTCAGTTTGAGTTGCTGTTGTCACAGATAATTTTTACATGTATTTGTTTTAAACTCTAATCGTTTTATTGACATGTAAGTCACACATTGTACAGTTCAGCAGTTGAAACATATTAAAAAGAGTTGTGCAATCACCAAAATAATCAACTTTAGCACATTTTTCCTCGTACTCATTAACTCCCTATTCTAGACCATCTCCCCTGCCAGAACCCAAAGAAACTGTTAATCTAGTGACTGTCTCCGTAGATTTATCTATCCTGCATTTCATAGAGAGGAAAGCATACAGAAAACAGCAAACCCAGTAACAATTACACAATGAACACAGAAAAACCACAGTTGAAAATATAACAAAAAATAATGAGAGCTACAACAAATTTAAAATGGGTCAAAAGGGAAAACAAATGACAATGTGTTAAATTTTAAACTAACTGCATCTGCATTAAATCACTTTCGAAAGAGCTCTGTTGGCTAGCAAGGCTATCTATTCGCATCCCTGGTTGTTGGTCAGAGGGGATTCACCAGAGGTCCAACCCAAGAGGGGACTCTGCAAATGAATTTTAGACTTTCACTGCCACTCATAGCCTTCTGCTAACGGAGTGCTCAGAATTTAAGTTCTAGCACTTCCTCCCTTCAGTCATGGATTTTATTATTTACAATCCTTGGATCACAGAAGAGCACAGTACTTAAGGTAGGTACATCTTTATTATTAAGATAAATCATTTTAACACACTCGTGTAGATGATGCAAGAGCCATGATGTTGCTGTACGTTAAGCATTGGGCTACTAGCTTAGGTTCAAAACCACTAGCTGCTCAGCAGGAGGAAGATGAAGATGACTGCTCCTGTAAAGATATAATCTCCCAGAAACATTATGAAGTGCTCTACTCTGTCCAATAGGTTTGCTATGAAGCAGAATGGATTTGGCAGTGGATATGCTTTTAATGATTCAGAACTTATTTTGAGATCTTGTAACCAATATATAATCAACTGAGCCCCATATAATCGTTTTACAGTTTCCTCCTACATTGTGTTAATGGCATATGATCTGTATTGACTTTCTAAAATCCAGCAGTGGCCCCCAAATTTCTATAGTTATGGGACGGATTTAAGTGTTTAATGTTCTGTCATCTAGACAGAATCTTTCATCCCGAGCCCCAGTGACCTACAATATAATGGTTCTTCTAAAAAGTAAGAGCTGTAGCTTTTAAAAAGACAGCCCTAATTCTTTAACTCATCCTACAAGCAAGGCAGTAATAATAGGCTTGCGAGCTGTACCATTTTGTAGTAAGCCTGATGTAAAGAGAAACAAAGACAAAAATACCTTCCTACTAAATCAGCAGGGTATCTCAGCCTGTGATACATAAAGAGATCAGACTCCATTCATTGTTTGTTTGCCATCATTCTGCCAATACAGGTCTGTTAAACTGTCAAGTTCACAGGAATAAGATCACAGGAATGCTTAACAAAGTAATGAGTTTCTCTGTATTTCAGATATTTTCTATTTATAAGACTACCATGTTAATAAGAACGTTTAAATATGTTGACAGGAAAGAAACATAAGGACAGTGCTAAGAACTCTGATTTCATCTGCTACCCACATCTCATCCTGACATAAAAAAAATCTGGTACAGGTCAACATGGAGCTCACAAATCCCATTCACAGACAGATAAAGCAAATGTTGCGTAGAGAACCCCACCCTTCTCTTCTGATTGACAGTTCAATGGTGCAATGAAAATAGCACCACGTGGATAGTGAAATTGCAGGTGACAATAACTCAAGGAAAAGGGGGAAATAACCTTTTCTGATATTTACATGAAATGTACTTTCTCTTTAGAAAACTTTCACTCTCCATATGTTCCCTCACACACATAGACAGGGAATTTCAAGTAGCATAATAAATTGATGTATGTATTGATTGTGATGGGAGGTGTATGGGTCCCCCAATAAAATTATTTATTTTAAAAAATTAATGAAAAAAAAGAGAAAGATATTAGTAATGAAAAATAAAATAATTTCCCCATAGCAATGAGATGGCATTTGATCTTTTTGGAGATTTTATCATCACATACAGACTCAAATTTTTCTTGTTTTCTTGTTTTCTTAGGTGAGCTTGAGAAGAAAATATGTTTATAGGTTTCATTCAGTTATATGCGTATCCATTAGACTGAGCTTATTAATTGTGTTGTTTGAGTCATCTGTGTGCTTAATTAAATGTTCCTCTTCTTGACCTACATGTTTCTGAAAGAGATGTGATCAAATCATCTATAATTATAGAGTTCTGCTGCAGATCTTTTGCGAGCCTGTGTTCTGTAAGATGGAGCTTGTTGTCAAGAACAAGGCCTACTTCAAAAGATGCCAAGTGAAATTTTAAAAGAAGACAAAGGGTAAAACATATTACTATGCTAGAAAACATCTAGTAATTGAGGATAAAAATAAGTACACCACACCCAGATATAGGATTGTAGTTTCTGCTACCAACAGAGGAATCGTTTATGAACTCCCAAAGACTGGTGTGGAAGGTGTCTGACAAAGTATGCTGAAGTACATGTACTGACCTGCTGCTCAATAGATTTGGTGTGGACAAACTCTATGAAAGTCAAGAGGAGGTAACTGAAGATGAATATAATGTGGAAAGCATTGATGGCCAATGTGGGTCACTACCTGCTCTTGGGATGTAAGTCTTACCAAAACTACCACTGGGAAGACAGATTGGGGGTTCTGAAGGAAGCTGTTGATGGAAGTTCGCTTATCTCTCACAGTTCCGAGAGATTCCCTGATTATGACTCAGAAAACAAGGAATTCAATGTATATTGAATTCAAATATATGGGAAACATGGCCTGGGTCAGAATAAATTACCCAATGGCTGAAGATGAAGAAACAATGATCTCAATACACAAAGAACAATGGAACTCCATATATGATGGAGAACATATATAAGAAAGAACATATTCCTCGATGAAAGAATCCAGTTTTTGAGAAGCCTAAGGAAAAAAAAACTTAAAGAGGTGGCATTGTTCCAAAATGTCCCTTACCCAGAAGAAAGATTAGGTAGTTCAGAAGAAGGCAAGCTTCCTGAGAACTCAGGATCAGACTGCTAAGAGCTAACCCAAAGCATAATTTTCTATGAGGATTTCCCACAGAAATACAATTAACTTATTGAGAAAGCTAAAAAAATTTGTAGCATCCTTAATCTGTTTCTATGAAATATTGATTATTTTCTTTATATATTTTGAAGGTATACTGTAGGATGTGTGCCAGTTTGTGACTGTTCTGCATTCCTATTAGAATTTTTCCTTTTGTTCCTTGATAATGAGCTGTTTAAGAAACCCTTGTGGTACAAATGGTATTGTCAGCTAGCCAAACGCTTGGCAGTTTAAACCATCTCAGACATGATTTGGGAAAAGATTTGACGATCTGCCTAGAGGGCTGATCCCTGGTGGCATAAGTGGTTGAGTGCGGAACTGCAGCCTGCGGGCTTGGCAGTTCAAATCCAACGGCAGCTGGGTAGCGCCCAGGACCACCAGAGGCAGTGATGCCCACCAAAAAAAAAAAAAAAAAAGAAAGAAATTACAGCCTAGAAAACACTATGGAAAAATTAGGTTTTTAAAAAAAATCATTTTATTGGTGGCTCTTACAGCTCTTTTCATCAATCCATTGTGTCACGCATATTTGTACATATGTTGCCATCATCATTTTCAAAACACTTTTCTTTGGTATCACTTCCATTCCCCTCCCTCCCTCATGAACCCTTCATAATTTATCATTATTTTCATGTCTTACACAGACTGATGTCTCCCTTCACTCATTTTTCTGTTGTCAGTCCCCCTGGGAGGGGGTTATTTGTAGATCATTGTGACTGGGTCCCCCTTTCTCCTCACACCTTTCCCTTACCCTCCTGGTATGGCTACTTTCATTATTGATCTGGAGGGGCTTATCTGTCCTGGATTCGCTGTGGTGTGAGCTCTTATCTGTATCAGTGTACATGTTATCGTCTAGTCAGTCTTGTAAGGTAGAATTGAGGTTATGTGAGTAGGAGGAAGCATTAAAGAACTAAAGGAAAGTTGTATATTTAATTGATGCTATACTGCACCCTGAATGGCTTGTCTCTTCCTTGTGACCCTTCAGAAAGGGGATATCCAATGATCTACAGATGGGCTTTGGGTCTCCACTCTTCACTCTCCCACATTCACAATGATATGGTTTTTTTGTTCTGGAATTTTGATGCCTGATACTTCATTGCATCAATATCTCATGATCACACAGGCTGCTATGCTTCTTCCATGTGCATGTGAACTTTATGGCATCTCAGCTGGATGGCAGCTTGTTTGTCTTCAAGTCTTTAAGACCCGAGATGCTATATATTTTGATGCCTGGCACCATCAGCTTTCTTCACAACATTTGCTTATGCACCCATTTTATCTTCACCCATTGTGTCAGGGAAGGTGAGCATCACAGAATGCCAGGTTATTAGAAAAAGTTGTTCTTGCATTCAGGGAGTACTTGAGTGAAGGCCCAATGTCCATCTGCTGCTTTAATACTTTACAAATATATATATATATATATATATATATATATATATATATATATACACATAGATCTATTTTCCTATCATTATATATCAATATATTTACATATGTACATGCCTGCATAAATGTCCTTTGCTTCCTAGTTTTTTCCTCTATTTCCTTTTACTTTCCTCTTGCCCAGTATCATGTTAAGTATTCATTTGCATTTCAGTAATTCCTCTTGGTTACATTGCCCATGATCAAGCACCATCAGGCATCCTATGTCCTCCTCACCATCAATTTTAGATCATTTGTTGTTCCCTTGTCCTTGGCTTTGTTGACACTTCCCTTCTTTCTCACACCTACTCCACTCCAGTGTCCTCCCAGAATAGTCAATCCTCTTGTTTTCTCCTGCCTATCTTATCTAGATAGATATAAAGAGACAATAATAAACCCAAACACAAGAAATAGCAAAACAAAACACCAAAAACAACAGGACAAGACAAGAAAAACCTCTAAAGAGTTTCAGGTCTATTGCTCAACTTTAGGAGTGTTTTTAGGTCGAATTTAATGGGGTGCCACACTCTGGCCCCAAAGTCTAGTTTTGATATTCTAAGGGGACTTTATTGCTTAGAGCAGTTCATTTTATTCTGTGACATAGCATTGTTATGGACTCCATCACCACACTCAACAGCAAGGAGCTAATTGACCTCTAATGCTTTAACTGCCTCAAACTATATCTTATTTGACATAAATATTGCTCCTTTTCTTTTATTTTTTATTATTATTATTATTTTTTTTATTTTTTAGGCATCACTGCCCTGGTGGTGGGAGTAGGAGGCCCAGCCTTTGCTCCTGGGAGCCGGAATCGAACCTCCATCCCAGTGGGCCGCAGTCCCGCGCACAACCACTACGCCACCGGGGCTCAGCCCGCTCCTTTTCTTTTAAAAATATCTTTTCATTGCATATCTTCCTTCATCACTTAATTTTCAACGTTCATGTCATTAAGTTTTTGTCCTTTTTTTGTATTTAAAAAATTGTAGATAAGAAGCTATTTCATCACTTTTGCTTTAATGCATATATGTTGTGGTTACTAATATCCTTAGATTTTTCTCTAACATCTTTTCATTGCATATCTTTCTTCATCGCTTAATTTTCAACATTCATGTCATTATGCTTTTATGCCATTTTGTGTATTTTAGAAATCTTAGATAAGAAACTCTTTTATCACTTCTGCTTTAATGCATAATATTGTGGTTACTAATACATTTTAGATTTTTTTTCCTAATATCTTATTTTGCATTTTTCTAGCATACTTTTGCTTGGTTTCTGCTTATTTTTTTTCCCTGAATTGATTATATTTTTGTTTTCTCTTTTTCCTTCTTTTTGTTTAGAAATCAATATTCCATTCATATTTAAATTTTTTTTCATGTATACTTGATCCCCCCCCAATTAGTATCTCTATCCTCCTCTTAAACAAGAATAAGAAAATTAAAAACAATTTTTTTAAAAAGACACCAAACTTGACCAATGGTTAAGGAGGTGAAGGAGGAAAAGTTTTTACTTAGGGGGCAATGAATTTCTGTTAATGACGGTGGAATAATTTGGAAAAGGAATCAATAATGTTTGTACAAAATGAAGCATAATCAAGGACACTGAATTCGACATGTGGAGGTTGATGAATTGGAAAATTTCTGTTCTGTATGTTTTTGCTACAATTTAAAAAATCATGATATGAATAACAATGAGTACAAGAAAAAGAGAAATGTTCTAAAATTGATTGTGATAATGATTGTACAATTCTTCTTGATATGATTGAACTATTGAATTGTTTGATATGTGAACTATGGAATTGTTTGATATGTGGATGACATGCCAATAAAACTGTTTCAAAAGAAGACTAGGCCTTAAGACACAAGCTTCAAGTGCAATTCTTTTATCTTCCATGTTTTTATTGCCTTGTGTTTGGCTGTCCCTTGGGTTTAAATTCCTATTATTCATCATCAATGTTACGGTTTTGATAAAGTGTTCCTGGATTGTACCCTCAATAATACTTCTTCTCACTATTGACCCTTAAGTGGGCAACTCTCTCTTACATAGTTTTCCTTAAAAAGTGTTATTGCTTTGCCTCAATATTAAAAAAATAGTTTATTGGTACTCTGGTGAAAAATCCAGACAATCATAACAGATCAAGTCACTGTAGATTCTTTATTCTTTCTTTTTGCTAGAACCATCGTTGGCCTTTGAGGTTCTGCTCCTTATCTTCATTTGGTTCTTATATTCCTTATGCTTTTCTTGAGGCAATTTTTCTTTTCATACAGGTCATGTCTTGCACATCTGTGTTTAGGTTCATTTTTCCTTACATAATTGAAGGAATCTGAAATCAGGCCAGATACCATGGACCTCACTACCAAAATGAGTTCTAAATTCTAATACAAAAATGACATTTGTATAATCGTGTACATTTTTGCTAGTATATTTTTATTTTTTAATTTCTGTCTTATACAATATTGCCTTCCCAAGGTGAAGGACATCAATGACCATTGCTTCTGCACAAATAAGTTGGTCATGAACTCCTTGATTCAGATATTGACTATGTCTTTCATGATGACAACACACTTTAAGCGGCCAGTCAAGAAAAGCTATTTTGCCCAATCTTGAATTTAACTGAGAATAGAATTGAGAGAAATAACACAATCGTGTCCAGGTGTTGTTAGGCATGATTGTTACTGATAATTAAGTTGGAGTTCTCTCTAATTCCTGTTCCTCAATCTTCTTCTTTGACTGACTCACAATTTTCTCTTTGGTTTTTACAATTTCACAATGATGTTTCAAAATGTGGATGGATTTTCATTTGTGATTCTGGAAATTGAGAATACTATTTTCCCCTTCAATTAGAGAACATTCTTATCCATTATTTCTTTCAACACTGCTTCTACTTCATTTTCTCCACAATTTCTCCTTTTGAAATTCATTAGACATAGGTTGAACCTTTACATTCTAGCCCCCATATCTTAATCTCTGTGTCACATTTCCATGTCTTAATCTCCCTTTGCTGAATTCTGAGTAATCCCTTCTGGTTTGTTTACAGCTGTGCTTATTCAAGCCCATGCATTTTTAATTGCAATTGCTTTTTGAAGATTTGATTATTTTTTTCATAATGCCTTATTCTTTCGTTGTTTGTTTGTTTGTTTGTTTTTGCATCACTGCCCTCAGGTGGTGGGAGTAGGAGGCCCAGCCTTTGCTCCGTGGAGCTGGAATCGAACCTCCATCCCAGTGGGCCGCAGTCCTGCGCACAACCACTATGCCACCGGGGCTCGGCCCTATTCTTTCATTATGGTGTTCAATCCTACCTTTGTCAGAGTTAAATGCCTCCCTTTAAGTCATTTTTTATTTCTAGAGTTTAAAATAAAATTTATATATTTATCTTCCTGATAAGGAAACTACTTATTATTTCCTGTGGCTCATCCCAGCATTTCTTCATGCAAATATAATAATTCAGAATATAATATTTGATTTTCTCCATTTCTTCCCATAAGGAAGCCCCAGATACAAGAAAGTGGCTGTTGTTAGTAACAACGTGTTGGTCAGTTTGCCATATTGCAGTGGCTAGTGTGAAGCTGTGATACTGGAAGTGATGTCACTAGTATTTTCAAATACCAGCAAGCTCACCCAACATGAACAGGTTTCAGCAGAGCTTCTAGACTACAACAAAGGAAAAGTCTAGCCACTTCTGAGGAATTAGCCGCTGAAAACCTTATGGATAGCATTGAAACATTGTCAGAGGCTGAAAAATCTCGGGCATAATAGCAGTGCATTGTCATATATAGGAGTAGAAAATGAGCCCCCTCCCACTATGGTGGAGTAAATCCAATGGGACTTTCCTTTGCTTGTGGGGTATGACTCAAATGAGAAGAAACAGCTGCAAACATCTACTAATAACTGGAACTGGGAATGCATGACTTATGGATCTTGAAAAACTAGAAGTCATCAAAAATCAATTGGGACACATAAAGCACAAGATGCTAGGCATTGTTGAGCTGAAATGGACTTCTATTGGCCAGCTTGAGTCAGAAAATTGTACTATGCCAGGAAGCAGAGATTCAAGAGAAATGGCATTGTGTTCACAGTCAAAAAGACATGACATGGTCTATCCTGAAGTACAATGCTGTCTGTAATAGGGTTTTGTCTCTCCACATACAAAGAAATCCAGTCAATACAATTATTCTTCAAATTTATGGACCAACCCCTAAAGCTTGTAATCCAGAAGAATTTCTTCAATCTGAAATTTATCAAGCATGCAATCAAGATGCACTGATAATTACTGGCAAGTGTAAGGCAAAAGTTGAAAATAAAGGAAGAGTGGTTGGAAAATATGGTCTCAGCAATAGAAATGAAACTGGAGATAGCATGAAAGTCTTTTACAAGACCAACAAATTCATCGACAAGCGAGGATACACAGAAATCAGATTGACTGCATCTGTAGGAAGAGACAATGGAAAAGCTCAGTTTCAGCAGCTAAAACCAGGCTATGAACCAACGATGGAACAGACTATGACTTGCTCATGTGCAAGTTCAGGTCAAAGGGGATGAAAATAGGAAACGTCCTGATAAATGGAGAAAAGAGTGAATTTGTCAAAGATTTCACCTTCTTGGATCTTCATCCAATGCTCATGTAAGCAGCAGTCAAGAGATCAGATGCCACATTGCATTGAGTACTTCTGTTGCACGAGATCTCTTTAGAGTGCTGACAATCAAGGATGCTACTTTAAGGAGCAAGGTGCACTTCACCCAAGCCAGGGTATTTTACATAGCCTCATATGCATGTGGAAGTTGAGTACTGAATAAGGAGGAAAGAAGATGAGTGGGTGCATCTGAGTTGTGGTGTTGGCAAAGAATATTGAAAGGACCATGGGATGCTAGAAGTCTTGGGAAAAGGATAGCCAGAATATTCCTTAGAAACATGGATGGGGAGACCAGACCCCTGAGAATGACACCATACTTGGTAAAGTCAAGGGGAAACAAAAAGAGGAAAAGCCTTGACAACATGGACTAACACCGTAACTACAACACTGGGCTCAAATGTGACAATTGTGAGGATGACACAGTAGTAGTGTTTGTTATGATGTACTTAGGGTTGCTCTGAGTTGAAACACCGATCAACAAGAGCTTCTTTTTAAGGTGTCATTGTATTATATTGTGTGGATATACCAGACATAGCTTGATCAGTACCTGACTGCTAAACCCTTGAGTTATCTCCACTCTGTGTTCTGATAAACAAGAGGTATAGTGAATAACCTGCACATATATCATTTCCTGTGTATGTAGGTATTTCTGTAAGATAGAATATCAGAGTGAGAGTTCTGGGTCAAAGATTATCTGCTTTAACAATGTTGATGGATATAACACGATTGCTTTCCATTGGGATCAGAGCATTTTACACTCCCACCAACCATTTTACACTCTGCATTCTAACAGAAAAATAACAGGACCAAAGTCACTTCCAACTTACAACAACCTTAAGCAGCAAGGTTTCTAAGACTAACTCATTGTGGAAGGAAGAAGTCTCATTTTTCTCCCACAGAGTTTTAGGTGGTTTCAAACTGCTGACATTGTGGCCTAATGTTTAGCCCACTAACTCACGAAGCTTCTTTCACTCACAGAAGCATGTTATCAAAGCTTTGATCATCTTAGACCTACTTCATGCCTAGTTTCCTTATTATAGTGCCTTCAATTCTTAAGGATTCTCTCTTCCTCATGCTAGCTGAGGACTTCTCCCACATTGAGAATTTGTTTCTCTCATGGTTTGAATGTGTGCTAGTGGGCTTCTTTAGCAGAGACTTGCTTTGTGATTTGGTTAGCTAGTGTTTTGCACCAATTACCTCAAAACTCTACTGTTGTCAACTTATGATGGATAACCCCATGTATGGCAAAGAGATCTGTTCTATAGAGTTTCCATGCCTGTAGCCTTTTGGAAGCAAAGCTTCAGGCCTGTCTCCTGTGGTGCCTCTCGGTGGGTTTGAAGTGCCACTGTATTGGCTAGCAGTCAAGTGATGAACTCTGTACACATGCCACAGAGTCTCTCCATAGAGAGACCCAGAGATGTTCTGGCTTTAATGTACTGTTTTAAATTGTTCATTATTTTTGTGGGTCAGGCATTCAGGAAGGGTTTGGTTGTTCGGTTCCTCCATGAGATCTTTCTTGTACTTGCAATCAGATGAATTAGCTAGGGCGGGCAGGATCAGAAGGCTTTACAGAGTTGAATAATCAAGGTGGCACACTGATAAGGCTGGCAACTGATACCAACGGTTGCCCGTATCTCAGCTTGCATCATAGGGAGGAACACCTATATGATGTTTTCATCTGCTTGGCGGTTTCAGCATGGTAAGCTTTCTTTCTTTCTTTCTTTTTTTAGGCATCACTGCCCTTAGATGGGAGTAGGAGGCCCAGCCTTTGCTCCTGGGAGCTGGAATCGAACCTCCATCCTAGTGGGCCGCAGTCCCGCGCACAACCACTACGCCACCAGGGCTCAGCCCGGTAAGCTTTCTTATATGGAGGTTTAAGGCTACCTCATGAATGTCTTGGGAAGCAACATGCAATCTCTCTTAGGGCCCAGTCTCAGACATGCCATGGTTTTACTCTTGTACTCTGGCCAAGGCAACTAAAATCCTCCCCGGATTCAAAGAGATGGATCACAGAAGCACCCATTTCAGTGGATTATCAAGAATATTATGGTGACTGTTATAAAACTATCACATTTCTAGAATCCCAATTGTTCTTTGTTATAGAAGGGTCCCTCTGGGTTACTTTTACATTTCCCTTAGACAGCTGTTTTGCTGATCCAAAAACAGTTCATGTACTAATTTCCTAGGAATTTTCATATGAGTAGTGAAAATTCACACTTGGCATTCCCTTGTACCACAAATCTGAGTCTTCACTTTCTCACAGGAAACTTCAAAAAAAAAAAAAAACATCCAGAGTGGTGTGCAGAGGCAAGGTTCCTTGTTAAATCCTTGGTCCAAGCAAGGAAGCCATTCTAATCCTCCTTCACTGAAGAGACAGATTTTCTGAGGTCCTGAATTTATGAAATATAATAAATTCCAACTGATTGCCTTGCATGGACCCAAAGGTCACATCTTCTTTTATCGTACTGTATGAGCAATAAAATTCAACACCTGGCCACAAAGACCTTTATCAAGGTCCAATGCTGAACCCTATCCCTATCCAAAGCCCATTGATCTGATTCCTTCCTCGTTTGCAGTTGTGGGGAATTCTTTTCCTTGATTCTGTACTAAGCTCCATACTGAAAAGTCAGTCTTGATTATTTTGCCCAGCATTTTTATGTGTTTGTAGTGAGAAGATTATCTATAGTTACTCAATCAATCATGGTGCCAAGTCATCAATTTTTAAGAGAGAGAAGGGAAGAGAAGATGACTGACCTTGAAGGTAAGTTAAAGAGCTGATCTTTAAGGAGCAGGAATGAATAATTTTTCTCCACTGGCACACTTCTCTGTAAGAGTATCTCTTTCAGATGTTCTGATCTCGATCAATGGGCAGGTGCCATTTCAGCCAACCCTAAATGGCAGCTGAAGCATGTGTAGCCTCTGCCTTTTTGCCATCCAGGCTAGCTGTTCCTCTTGTTGTGGATTTGGCAGGATAATCAATAGGACCCAAATGGCAATCAATTTCATGTGATTGCACTTGGTTTCCCATCGATTTCAATGCTGACACTATGACAGAATAATGAGGGAAAGCTGATGCCAATCATTGCCTGTAAATGCCACTGCACATCTTTCTAGGTGACCAAACAGCATCAAAGAGAATGAGAGAAAGAGAGGGAGGTGCTGGCGAAAAGACAGATCAGAGCAAGCCCCAATGCTGGTGTTGAAGAAAAGCATGTTAATAGGGATGCAGAACAAAGTTAAATTATGACACCACTAGAAAATGGCCGAGTGATGACTTCAAAACTAAAGAGAATGGAAGTTTCCCGCAAACCTTTGAAGCTCCCTTGTATATCTTTCACACAATTTTAACCTGGTCATTATTTACAGGTTTTAGCCTTATTGGTAACAATTCCAAAAATCTGTTTGATAGTGTACCTTTCCAGGTAGTTTTTCATCACCCTTACCCTCCACTTCCACTTTCTCTGTACTGACACTACTAACCACTAATAAACCTTGATATCTATTTAAAAAGACCATTTTGTTAGACAATTCCTTTTTAATTTTAAAGGTTTTTTTTAATTTCATCACCCCAACACATATTAAATAAATGCACTAAAATACAAGATATTTTGTCATTATAGTCTCAGGTAATGACATGCTCACCACTTTACTCAAAAATAAAAGTGTCTAGTCTGAGACTAAAAATGCCTGGTGATGCAGTGGTTAAGAATTTGGTGGATGACAGAAGGGTTGGTGGCTTGAACCCATCAGTCATTTGTTGTTAGAAAGGTGTGGCTATTGGTTTCTGTGAAAATGCATAGTCTTAGAAACCTTATTGGTAGCTATATTCTGTCCTCTGTGTCGGTATGGATCAGAATTGATTCAAAGTGCAGTGGGTTTTGTTTCTGATTTTGTCATAGTGTGACATGTAGAGTGAATTGAAACTGTGCATCCTGTTGGAATGAAGTCAAATGTTTTGACTTACACATGCAGACCAAGCAAGAGAGATGACCAGGCAACATGTCATGGCTCATTGGTCTGTAGTTCAATATACTATATCTCCGCGGTAATCATACATAGATAGTTCTCTGTAGTTAGCTTTTTGTTGTTGCTGTTGTTGTTATGTGCTTCTAGTTGGCTTTGATTCATAGGGACGTTATGTAGAACAGAGTACAGCACTGCCCAGTCCTAAGCCCTCCTCACAGATGTTGTCATGTGTGAGCCCATCGTTGAAGTCACTTGGTCAGTCCCTCTCCTTGAGCACTTCCCTCTTTTTTGTTGGTGTTGACCCTCTGCTTTACCAAGCTTGATGTTCTTTTCCAGGGATGCATCTTTCTTGAGAGGAGCTCTGGTGACGTGTTGGGTTACCTGTTGGAGTGCTAACCAAAAGGTCAGCAGTTCAGACCACCAGAAGCTCTGCAGGGTAAGGATAAGGCTTTCTACTCCCATAAAGGTTTACACTCAGAGACCCACAAGAGCCATTCTGCTCTGCCTTGTGAGTTAGAGTCTAACTAGTTGCTCTGAGTTAGAATCAACCCAGGGGCAGAGAATTTGATGATTGATTTTTGGTCTTTACTGGTGACCTGTCTAAAGTATGTGAGACAAGGTCTTGCTAATCCCCACTTCTAAGGAACACTCGGGCTATACTTGCAAGATGGATTTGTTGGCTAGCCTTTATTTGGCCCCAAAGATAATTTCTATGCTATAATTTAAAGCAGTTTCAGGGCAAGGTGCCATGAGCCCACACATAGGTGGATAAAAATGACACAGAAAATAGAATTTACCTTCTAAAGAGTGACTCCTTTGATCCCCCTGCTACCACACACCATTCACAACCAAGCTCTGCCTTTCAGTTGGGGCAAGGGCAAGGGACCATTGCAAATTATTGTGTATTATTTATATGAACTTAATTTGGCAATGCCACTAACTAATTTTTCTACCTGCAAAACATTTTTAGACATTTGGGTTGTATTAGCGAACAAAATAATGCTGCTTTTCTCTCTCACTCATTAAGATGCATGCAAGTTTTTTTTTACATAAAGCTCTTTAGTGAAGATTAGGTGTTGTTCCTGACAGCTCAAGTGAGAACACACTTCCATCCACACCACTGGGTTGATAACTGCCAATGGATTCTAGATCTTATTAGGAAGAGAGCAACAGCAACAACAATAATAAAACCCTGTAAGAGAAAGTCTTCAACACACATCTTGAAACATTTGTGCAAGAATATGTGTACAAAAAAATTTCTCTTGGCATTGCTGACACTAAGAGTGTATGCATTTACAACATGGACTCCAAAGTTGAATTGTCCTCAGTCAATTCATCCATCCACACTCCCCTCAGTGTTGGGGGAAGGAGCCCTGGTGGCATGGTGGGTTAAGTGTTGGGATTTTACACTTCCAAGTTCAGTGAATGAAAACTGCCAGCTGGCCCATGGTTAGAAAGAGGAGGCTGTCTGCTCCTGTCATAATTTTTGGTGTCAGGAAACCTCTCGGGAGCAGCTCTACTCTGCCCTATAGGGTTAAAATCAACTGAATGATAATGAGTTTGTTTGCTTTCTTAGCATTGGAGGAATGTCCACAGCCTCCGCATGAAAGATGATAGTCCACATTTACTGATGTGAAAGGGAGAGATGCATGTGTTGAATATGCACCTTGTTAAAGTGTTAGTGTCAGAGTGGAGGACAGATGTTTTATGCACTCATGGTCATTTTCAATTCTTTTTATTTCAATAGCTTCTTTATGACCTTTGCCCATGTGTTAGTTCGGGTAGACTAGAGGAACAAATTTATAGACATGCATATGGATATAAGGGAATGGTTTATATACAAAAGGAATGGAACACTGAGAAAGCATCCCAACCCAGTCCAGTTCAAAGTCATAAGTCTGATATTAGCCCATATGCCCGATACCAGTCTATAAGGTCTCCTTCCGACTCATGAAGTCACAGGTCAGTGGGTGTAGAATCCCGGCACTGGCAGGGGTCTCCCCATGCCTCCTCGCTTCCAGGGCTCAGGGTCCATCAATAGCATCCAGTGGTGGCAGAAGCAACTCATCACTGGCAGGGGTCCCCACGTGGCCTTTCCAGCTTCAGAAGTCTGGCTCCATCAGAGCAAAGCCATGTGACTTCTCCTCTGGCTCCTTCAGCTTCTCGGATGCTGCCATCTTGTCTTGTCCGTTGTTCATCATCTCTGAGGTTAACTCCCCACAACTAAAGAAAATAGATTCTCATCTTCACAAGGAAAATATGGTGAGATTTCCCAGAAGTCTCAGGAGAAAGCCATGCCCACACAGAGGCCTCATTGGCTACTCAATGGCTATCTCCAGATTAACAGGCTAGAATCTACCCCTACATTCCAATCATAAAATTAACATAAGCACATGACTGCCACAGCCCATTTTTCCATTAACTTATTAGCCTTGGTCTTATTAAATTGTAAGACTTTAGGATTTTAAACAGGGCTGAGATCAAGTCACATTTTAGAAAATTCTTGTGCTCTACAGCATGACACTGATATTACAGTTTATCATTCACCAGCATCTGGACAGAGTTTTCTGCAAGACTCTTGGGAAGGTAAAAATTTCGCTAGAAGTGTTAAGTTTATAGACTTTCAAAGGTTAAGTTACAATGAGGTAGCATTTTATTCCTTGTTTTTGTTGTTGTTTTCTTTTTTATATAAATAACTTTATTGGGGGCTTTTATAGCTCTTATCACAATCCTTCCACACATCCATTGTATCAAGTACATTTATACATAGGTTTCCATCATCATTTTCAAAACATGTTCTGTCTACTTGAGCCCTGGGCTGTTTTGTTTCTTTTTTATTATTTATTTATTTTTTTAAATCAACAAAGCCGGTTTCATTGCTGGGGTGAAAGCAGCAGAGATGCGGCCTGGGCACAGAGGTGGCAAAAGCACTTGCCTAGGTGTCCCTAGGTTCTGGGCCTCGGCACCTGAACCTGCTGGCTACTGGCTTGTAGACTGGGCACCACTGAAGTCAAGCGCCCCCAGTTCTGGGA